>JADRCD010198188.1:0-14961 GCA_019843815.1 Montemys delectorum
AACCTAATGATCCAAGTTCAATCCCTGACACCTACGTAGTATAAGGGGATACCCAGCTCCCATAGGTTGTCCTCTGTTCTCCACATACCTGAACACACCAGAGAACAACATATGTGTATTTACACACAGAGACAAAAAATGTTACAAGAAAGGAATGGTATGGTTTACTATTCTATCACATTTGTTGGCGTGTATATCCTTACACTTCCCTAAGGAAAGTCTTATTTCTCTTAAGTCCCTCCAAGTATTGCCAGTGCTGAAGTTCCAAGTGAAGTCAGTGTCCTTCTTGGAGAAAATGTTGAACTGGTCTGCAATGCAGATGGCATTCCCACTCCTCATCTTCAGTGGCTTAGGGATGGAAAACCCATAGTGGATGGCGAAACAGAACGAGTCCGGTATGTTTAAAACAATGCTTTCATTATAAATTATATAGTATTCTACAGTGCTCTCATTTCACACGAATAGTACCAATGTCTGTTCTAGTTTGCTTTCTATTGATGTAATAAATACCATGGCCAAAAATATTTCTGGGAAGGAATAGTTTATTTCCTTTTACACCTTAGAATCTATCATGAAATGAAGTCTAGGTAGGAAGTCAAGGCCAGAAGCTGGGGGCAGAGGAGGCACTGAAACAGAGACCATGAAGGTTGCTGCTTCCTGCCTTGTTCTCATGACTTGCTCAGCCTGCTTTCTTATACAACCCAAGACCACCTCCCCAGAGACAGTACTGCCAACAGTAAACTTTACATAACAATCATTAATCAAGAAAATGCTCCCTTGCTGGGCAGTGGTGGCGCATGCCTTTAATCCCAGCACTTGGGAGGCAGAGACAGGTAGATTTCTGAGTTCAAGGCTAGCCTAGTCTACAGAGCTAGTTCCAAGACAGCCAGGGCTATACAGAGAAATCCTCAAAAAAAAAAAAAAAAAAAAGAAAAGAAAAGAAAAGAAAAAAGAAAATGCTCCCATAGAAATGGCCACAGGAAAATCTGGTGGAAGCATTACTCAGTTAAGGCCCCCATTTCCTGGATATGTTTAGACTTGTGTAAAGCTGAGAGAAACAACCAGCACAGCTTCAGTGTTGTTAAACCTTAGCCATCATTTATTTACAAATAGAAAAGAATTAAGTTTTGAGCTTTGAATACAGAAATTCTCTTTAAATAGCTCTCCAAAGTTGATTTTGTGTGTGTATGTGTGTGTGTGTGTGTGTATGTGTGTGTGTGTGTGCGTGTGTGTGCGTGTGTACGTGTGTATGTGTGTGTGTGTGTGTGCATGTGTGTGTGTGTGTGCGTGTGTGTGCGTGTGTGTGTGTGTGTGTGTGTGTGTGTGTGTGTGTGTGTGTGTGTGTCAGTGTTGGGAGGGAGATAAAAAGGAAGAGAAGAGACCTTACTCATTAATTCTGATTATAAAATCTCAGACACCAGCCCATCAAAATATTATGCAACAACTGTCACTGCATATATTTCTCCAGTTTGAGAATGTCCTTAACAAATTCATGTCATAAAATAATTAATTTTTTCCTTGTTAAAGTCAAGCCAGTCTCATCCCACGAGAGTAGTCAGTATACGAAAGTCGTCAATACTCCTAGCTGCCGGTTTTTATCGTAAAGTTATCAAACAGCACAAATGCAGGTTTGATGGCCTGATTATAAGAAAGACATAATAGCATCATATTCCAGTTCATGATTTGCTCACATCCACTTTGAGCTGATCCTTATTTCTCTTTCTACAGAGATGAATAGCAATGCCATAGGTGTTTCACTTACCTCGAACACATTTCTCCAGAGGAAAAAATCTACAGTCTCATAAAAATATTTCAACACAAACATATCTATGCACATATGCCAGAATAATTATAGACATAGACAAACATGTACTATTAAATTTATAATTTTATCTAGTATTGTAGTAGTTTCTTTGCTAGCCAGTGAGTTGAGTACATAAAACCGAATACAATAAGCATCATTTTCCTTGTAGTCATTTTGTATTAAAATGTAAGTATTTGTCCCCTTTACCAGATAATGTTTTCAAAAATATTTGGGCATTTTATTTATGTTATGTGAAGAAATATGAATAATTAACAAGTGTCTAGTTATTTTCATTAAGTGGCCAGGGGGCATCTTTCAGACTCCGTGGGACCTAAGACCCTAGATTGGTGCCTGGGAGGTCGGAACTCTAAATTCCTCAAGCTGCTGTTTGTTGCCTCCCCTTGACTGACGACCTCATCACTGCCTGATGTTGCTAGAGACATTTAGGTAGAATGATTAATCATGGTCACTTTTTTAAAAGTCAACTTAGTGTCATTGACTGTGACACCTGCAATTTTAGTTCGCAGTATATTTAAATTTATGGAACTTTAAATTTCACATGTTGAGAAAAGTATAACTACGTTCAAATAGTATACTTTCAATATCATCCTCCAAGTGTGATACTTAATAGTCCACTGTAGTAGAAATTCATAATCAGAGGTGCTAATGAAATAACTATTCTTAAAACAGTTGTAGATGACATTTGAGACATCCTGAAGCATAGAATGTTTTGTTTGATAATTAATAGTATGTGGAGAAGATGAATGGTGTAACAATCTTAACTTAGATATATTTTATCTAATTTCATATTTATCATTTATTTTTACATAATTAAAGAAAAACGCTTTAACCACTTAAAATTTTTCAGAATATATCTATATATATAAAATTTTCACTGTCTAGATAACTCATATTTGTCACTAAGATATCATTCCAAGGCTGAGAAAGAGGCACCTCTGTCTGTCATATTCCTGACTTCACTTAGTTTTCTTCTTCTCAGAAGGAGATGGTGTATATGAAAATGGTTTCTGTGTAATGTTAGTTTCCTAAAACTGTCATCAGTTTCTGTGGCTCTGACTTTCATATGTTTATTTGTACTTGTGAAATAGGGTTAAATCATTCTACTCAAAGTGAAGGCATTGTGTTATAATGGCATATATTTTTCAGAGGACACAATAAAGTAAGTGAGTTTTTCAGATCCTATCCCCACAGTGCCTCTGTCCTGACTTCTCTCACAGGGTCACCCCAGATGGCAGCACATTAAACATTTACAGAGCCCTCAAGTCTGACATGGGGAAGTATACATGTGTGGCTACTAATCCCGCTGGAGAAGAAGACCGAATATTTAACTTGAATGTCTATGGTAAATATGAAATGCGACCAAGTTTTGACTTTGCTACCTTAAGAATCCATTGATAAGCCACAGGTGACTAGAACATTTAAATGAAATCTAATATCCATGACATTTTCTTTTGGGATACAAAGCAGAAGCAAAAACAATTACCGTGCAAATGATTTGAACTCATCTATCTTCTCTCTCGTTCACTATGTGCATTGCATAGTTCCACCTAAAATCCATAGTAATAAAGAAGAGGCAGAGAAGCTGATGGCTCTGGCAGACACATCAATAAATATTGAATGCAAAGCCACGGGGACACCTCCACCGCAGATCAACTGGCTGAAGAACGGCCTTCCACTGCCCATCTCTTCCCACATTCGCTTGCTGTCCGCAGGGCAGGTTGTCAGGTTAGATTGCATCGTGTGTCCTTTTCTCAGGGCTTGCGCTAGCAATGACTGACAACTCTTCTTTCACCTACACGACATGTAAGAAACGCTTTTCCCTGTGCTATCCCGTTCCATATGCATTCAGAAGGGAGAAACCGGGGACCAAACACGGAAGAGGCTTTGTAATCTTGTTTAAATGTTTATTTTAGTAAAACAAACTTGCACAAAAGATCATGAGCAATGAATTGTTATCAAGTTCATAATTTTAAGATATATATTTTAAGCCCAGTGTTCCATGACAAGATGGGAGGTTGTTGATGATGTTCATGGGATTTCCTTCCATGCTACCATTTTTCTCTGTTAGTGTGTTTGAAAAATATTCCCTCTAGCAATTGCGCTGTACTCTCAGGGGCTTGTCATTACTGCCAGCCTTCAACTCTGTGCAAACAGTTGCAGTTGGAGATTTTGTGATAATGCTCACAAGTTTCATATCGAAGAATTTTCAGCATACATTTTATTCTATTGTCTGTTTATAAATCATAATTATGTTATTCTTGTATGTTGAAAGGATTGATTGTAAAATGCTGGGTCCTGTTTTTGCAGGCTCGTGAGAGCTCAGGTGTCTGACGTTGCTGTCTATACTTGCGTGGCCTCCAATAGAGCTGGGGTAGACAGGAAGCACTACAGCCTTCATGTCTTTGGTATGTCCCAGAAATGATTCTGCTACTTTACTGCAAGTTTAGTAGCATTGAGCAGCATGCCTTGAGAGACTGACCGACTCGAAGGCTTGTAAATCCAACGTTCCTCTGACGAAAGTAATTAGTGAAAAATCTATCTCTACTAGGGAAGACTGTGTTTTCTCCCTCGTGGAGTCCATGTCTATTGGTCCACACTGTCTGTCAACGTTCTCTTCTAATACAGAGTTAGCTAGATGTAAGGAGGCAGAAACTGAAGCAGAACCCCAAAGGAATGTTACTTCTTGGCTTGTTCCCCACAGCTGGCTCAGCTTGCTTCCCTATACAACCAGGCTCACCTACCTGCTCACAATGGCACTGCCCACAATGGGCTGGGCCTTCCTATAGAAATTATTAACCAAGGAAATGTCCTGCAGACATACCCACAAACCGATCTAATGGAGACAATTCCTCAATTGAGGTTCTCTCTTCTCAAGTGATCCTAGTTTGTGTGGACAAAACTAACCAGAATAAACGCCTCGCTTTGGGCACTGTTCCCAGCTCTTAACGGGAGCTGTGGGAATGATTTGCTGAGGGATGGCCCCTAATTTATCTCAGCTTCTTGGGCAAACACGAGTCTCTGGATTCATCACTCTTCACTGCCAGGAAAGGCTTCTCTAATTTTGGGTGACAGTAACTTTTGTCTTCCACGTAGTGATAGAGATTTAGAAGGCAGTCTGATGTAATTTAACTAAACAACGGTAATGTGTTCTCCATTTGAGCCTACAATCTCCCCAGTCCATGGTTTGTAACCCAGGATACAATACCAGACATGAGTTCCTGCCAATACAACAGGTCTTAAGTTTAATCAGAGCGGTTGGTAAACTCTACAGCATTTGTGACACTGCTGCACAGGCGGTTACCACTTGCCCACCAAGCTGGTTTTTCAGTTTGGAGGAGTCACGGCTGAGTAAGACACCTGCTGCCTTTTCTACCCCAAGAGCCTGCTTTGTATCTTCCAGCCCAGAAAATGTTAGGCAGGAACAAGGACACCTTCATCTCGTCTCGCACTTCCTCTCTCTCTGTCTTGAAAGAGATGTGCGTTCCCTGCAGCAATATCATATTATACTCTAGTTCTGGTGGACCACCAAGAAGACTGACAACCACCTGATACTCTGCAAGGCCTTGGAGCACGTCTGGCCCAGTGCTATGATGGGATCCCACGTCTAGCTGGGGATTTTGTTTAGTACCTGCTGTTTCTAGGAACATCATGACTTAGTCATGCAGGGGAACTCCATGCAATCTCTTTTGTGTATCGGAGGTGGAGGGATTAAGAGAGTAGGTTTCCATATGGCTTACTCATTTTGATTAATCTACCTCAGCTCTCATTCTCATCTCCCCATCCCTTCCTGCCCAAGTCATTCTCCCTCAAAATTGACCCTCTACCATCCCTCCTCCCTTTAGACACCCCCTATACCACCTTCCTAGTATCCTGGCTTCATGTGTACTTCATGTTAAATAAACAGAACTAAAGTTTTAAAAATAGTATTTCAGGCCAGACAGATTTTTTTTACTCATGTGCACATACAAAAAAAAAATTAACAACTCATTTAGAGATATAAAGTTTGAATAGATGCATTTGCATTTATGAGATAGCATAGATTGCTGGCTCACATTTCTCAGTCTATCAGAGCATCTCAGAACAACTCTGACTAAGCTAAGAACTGCAATCTGTGATGTTTCTAAAACATACTCTATTACTGTGCTCTCCATAGTCATTACAAGTATACTATTGAATTATTATAAGAACTACCATAGCATCATAACAAATTAAAGAGACAACACCAGCAAGTTGAAAATGTTACCAAAATATAACTCACATTGATTGTGTATTTAGTAGGAAAACAATTTTGAGACTTCTTTACTAACCCATGGGAGATTATTAGCCCAACCAATAAATGGTTTATAATAAAGTCAATTTACTCTATACTATTTTGCTTTATTGAATATAAAAGTAACATAGAAGTATTTAAATACTGCTACTTAAGTTCACCTTACATTATAATACAATAAGTTTTACCTGATTTATTTTCTGTATAGTGCCACCGAACATGGACAATGCAATGGGGACAGAGGAAATCACAATTGTCAAAGGCAGTTCTACCTCTATGACGTGCTTTACAGATGGAACCCCCACTCCTAGCATGTCTTGGCTCAGAGATGGCCAGCCGCTGGCCCTTGATGCTCATCTGACCATCAGCACTCAGGGAATGGTCCTTCAGCTCATCAAGGCAGAAAGAGAAGATACAGGGAAGTACACCTGCATTGCCTCGAATGAAGCTGGAGAAGTCAGCAAGCATTTTGTCCTGAAAGTCCTAGGTACATAGCCATTCTGATGAGTGTGGAGCATTTTGTCCTGAAAGTCCTAAGTACATAGCCATTCTGATAAGTGTGGAGCATTTTGTCCTGAAAGTCCTAAGTACATAGCCATTCTGATAAGTGTAGAGCACTTGAGAACTCAGTGACAGTCGAGACCTGGATACTAAGTATAATACTTAGAGTCGTTCTTTATGGGACAAACTTTAATGAAAACTTTCTTGCATTTCCATTTCTGTTCTGTAAGTCACCTAAATTCATCTAAAGTAGGTTTGAACTTGAATGGTGAGTTTTATTTGTTTTAAAAGGTAAAGACTCCTGTTCCTAAGATGTTATTAATTTAAAAGCCATGATACCCTATTAATATCAGACTTCTTCATGTGTACAAGACTGTTTTTGCATGTGCATGAGTTTATATATACGCACAGATGTGGAGGTAAGTATATCCATGCAGAGCCCTGGTGTCAGTGTTAGATATTGTTCTTGGTTGAGCTTCACTCTTTTTTACACTACATCTTTCCCTGGATCCAGACTCTCACTGGCCATGATCCCCAGGGATCCCTGACTCAGCCTCCTGGGCATTGTGATTACAGGTGGCCACCATGCCTACCCTGCTTTCACATGGGTTCTGGGGATCCTAACTCCAGGCCTCATGCTTACAAGGCAAGAGCTTTACCCACAGGCCCATCTACCCAGGCCCTTACATATGGCTTTTAAACTTTTTCTAAGAATTTAAAGCACATTGGAAAATAGAAATTGGATAAATTATGATATTTATGCCATTATCCCAACCAGTCTTATATTATCCAATTTTAAGATTACAATCTTTCAATAGTCAGTTTCTAGTTACTCTTGTGTACATTGAAAGTCAATATTTGACATTCATAATACAATATTTTGCCAGCAAAAAAAAACATAAAGACAAATTACAATTTTTCTGTGTAACAAAAAATCTTGATGGTGGGCATAAAAAAAGGTGATAAATGAAATCACCTAATATGATAGTCAAGATGTTTTGAGGTTTTCCCCCACTATGATGTTGGGGAACTGCCATATTCCTTTCACAGAGCAGATATGCTCCTACTGAGAATGGTGAAAAGAATTTTGGCAGGAGTCCTGGTTAGGAAAAACTAGCATATGTTTTCAGAATGCTCTGTAATCTTTCTCAGAGCACCTATTAAAATTCAATTATTTACATGAATTCAAAAGTTGTCTTTATCCCTAGTTAAGTTTTATGATGGGGGAATGCAGCATACCTCTTACTTATTGCTGGCCCCCAATGCTTGGTCTGATGTCTGACACATCAGAAATTCTTAGTATGTATATTGTGTGCCAGGCACATTTCTATCTGCCAGTTAGAAGGCCTACTTTGTAATCACTGAATGTCAGACAATTGAATTATCATCAAATAAGAAAGATATTAATTCAGCCCCCAAGTTCCTGCATTTGGAGTGTAGGGCAAAAAAACTGAAGAACTAATTATTTTGTTGAGATGTGGGTCATTTGATTAGCATAGCACTCTTTGGGACATTAAGTTCCAAAATGGATCTTCCAGTAGAGCCATCTGTGCCTAGAAAGGTGGGACTCGAAGTGAGGCAGAAGTGAAGACCCGTGCCATCTCACCTGTAGGTGGTAGAGCCTAACTGTGAGTTTGTACTCATGGGAACTGAGTAGAAGGGTAGGAAACAGGGCCAGGTGAGGGGAAGGATCTTCTGTGAAGGGCTTTGACAATCCTCAGGGGATGGGGGTGGTTAGACTCATTAAAAGACAAGAATAATTTTAAGGGAGAATATGCAGCCAGATGTCTCTTCGAAAAAGTCCCTCTGGTAAGAGTAAAGACTGGATTGAAGAAAATGCTGTGTTCGTACAGGCCGGAAGCCACAAGGACCTGGTCTGTGTGTGACAATGGAAAGAGAATCCAGAAGCAGAATTATAGACAGACACATTGCTGCAGCAAACAACAGAGAGAACAGGAATAATACTGCTGGGGCAATGTCTCAAAGCCAGCATTCCTGGATGAGAGATTATAGGATAATGTTTCCATGAAGCGGAAAGATGAGCTCTCTCCATCTGCTGAAAACACATCCATTCAGCACCTCTCATAGGACAGCACCACTGCTCAGCTTGCAGATACCCTCACTTGGGATGCTGCTACTGTACTCAATTCTCAGCACGTGGTGGGAGGGGTCATATGAGACCAATGGGTGGCTTTGAAAAAGTACAATGTGTCTAGATCACTAAAGCAAGAGAGAACACCAAACACTGTGAAGCTATGAGTATAGCGGCTCCCAGGATGCCATGATCAGTCACAAACTCTTCACGATAGTGCATCTTTTGTCCCTCATCAGAGGAACTTCTTTTGGCAGTAGGAGGTGGTTAATACAGAGACCCGCAGCTAGTGAATGCAGAGAACAAGAGATCTTGGAGATGTCAGGTCTAAATGGCACAGCTGTATCATACCCCTTCCTAAAAGCCTCGGGCATCATAGAAGAGGGGTCAGATAGACTGTGAGGGCTCGAGGCATGGACATATGAAGAAAAAAAGGAGTTGCTGGATATAGCAAGACCATGGCACACATGAGTTTACAGTGTCTGTAACTTTAAGCATAAGACCTGTACAAGATCGTGCCTGACAAAATCTCAGAACTGATAGGGGAGAGACTCAAAAAGTTCCAAGTCCTAGCTAAGGAGCTATTGGCACCTGATGGCTGATGGAGGAAAGAGGGGGCCTGGTCCCTGAGAAGCATGCTCCAGTGCCTTTAACCCGGGCATTTGTAGGCAGATACTAAGTGGACTCACCTCAACAGGGTTCAAATCAGAACATATAAATTTAAGAGTTAAAATGGTACAGGGGTAGTGGGTTGGAAGAAATTAGAGAGTAAGGAATGAACATTTATTTAATATATTATTAAATAATATATTAATAATATATTAATGAAGATGTATTTATTATATAAGCATCATATGCTTGTAAGAAATTGTCGAACTATAGATAAATTAAATAAAATTCAAATGTACATGTTAATCCTGAAAGAAAGCTCCAGTTTTATCCTCTAAAAATGAGAAGTCATTACAAGTTGTAGTAAGAACAATAGAGTAAATAGATCTTTAACTTGAAAAGATATAAAGAGAAAACCTGTAAGTCAAGAATGGATTTTGAGAGCAGTGTTAAAAATTGTGATTCTGGCTGTTGAAACAGTTCCCTAATTCATTCTTTATTCTGTCATGATTTTTCAGCTAGGATGAGTTTTCAAAATTTAACCCTATCCTAACACTTTTAGTTTAAGATTTATCTGAGCTTTTTAATAAGATCCGAACTTACTTACTTCCATGATGCAGAGGTGTACCCAGGGTCCTAAGCATGTTTGGCAAGCACTGTCATTGAGTGACATCCTCCGCCCTTTGCTTTTCATTAAGAAGGTTGTCTCGGGTTGAGGGTGGCCATTGTTGTCCCGGCTGGGCAGTTCAGAAGTTTGTCCTTCTTTTGAGGTCTGCATCATGGTTAATCAGTGATCTTGCAATGTCCTTTTACCTCCAACAGAAGTCAGCTCTGACTAGAGAAAGCCTCTGGCCAAGGAGTTGCCTCTTTACAGACTTTCGTAGAAGCTCCACAAAACCCTCATCCACTTAGACCTCCCATTGACCTTAGGCCAATGGTGCTACACACATTCTATTTCATACATGCTAAATAGGTTGAGACCTATGATATATATACCACTTTTCTAAAACTAACATAACTGGAGTCACTTAAAAGCAATTAATAGTTAAATACTATTGGGTAGAGAAGTGGAACATCTGGTTAAGTCTCCTCCCCACGGAATTATAAAATCATGGAAAGGTTATTAGATTATACAAGCTAGAGGTTGGGGAGAATTGTGGCAAAACAATCGCTTCTGAACCATTTCAAACACATTGCAGCTGTAATTTCCTGCACAAGAGCTGCACAAGATGATGCAAATCAACACACTGGCATGGACTGAGAAAAGTCATTTGAACTCCCACCCCTAATGGAGGAGCTATGGGCAGCTGATGGCTGCTTGGGCAATCATCGGTTTTCTTTGAGGTTGTAGTCACTGATAGACTGATCATGCTCCAGTGGGTAGCCCAGACCCGTGAAAGCAATGTGTGAACAGCAATAATTGAAGTCAGTGGACTAAGAGAGTTAGAAGGAAGAGGTGAGGGGTTCCAGGAGCTGGAAGGAGGGGGAGGGGTCAAATAGGATCAAAACACATCTCATACAAGTAAGAAACTCACAAAGAATAAATATAAAATGTGATGTTAAAAACCAAGGTCACAACCAATGAACATGGCAGTTAAGGCAGTTTTACAATGATAATCATCATCATCATCATCATCATCACCACCATCATCATCATCATCATCATCATCATCATCATCATCATCATCATCATCAGGAAGAGGATGAGGTACCAAAAAGCAGAAAGGAAGATGCTCGGGCTATCATAAACACTATTGTAGCTCAGATTATGGTGATGAAAATAAAAGAAATTAAATATTTTTCTAAAAATAATTGCACATTATTTTAGCTTAGTTGTGAACTTTGAATGTAGAGTTGATGTGAATGTATCAAGAATGAGTCTCAGGTTCCAGACCATGTGACTAAACTTCTAGTAGGTCCATCGTACAAGTAGAAGGAACACTGGGAAAGGAACCAAGAGCTCTGAATGCCAGATCAATTTGGAGTGTTTTTATAAAACATAGAAATGTTTAGCTAATCATAGTATTTATTATTTTAGGGCTCCAAGCTGGGGTTTAAACAGAAATACAAATTCTTGAGTATTCAGAGTCAGGGCACTGAGTTCCCACTCTTCCCTGAGTATAAGATGTGTGGGGCAAATCCAAAGTGAGGCGGCTGGCTTTCACCTGAAACTTGGAACATCTGGAGACTAGAGTGTGAAGCACTAGGAACCGCACTGCTCATGCCGCTGTCCTAACCTAGTCCCCATGAACTCGAGAGGAAAGAGATCCGTCATGAATCTTTCTATTTACATGATTGGCATATAGGAAAGAATAACTAAGAAAAAATAATGAAGACTTGACCGTAGTCAAATGAAGAGGCAAATTGGTGCTTTCACCCTTACAAGTCACATACTATGGAGTTTAAAGAGAGTAGAGAGTTTACAAATCATGATTTGGCTTCTTTTAAGGAAGCTTCATATCACTCAGAGAACACTGGTGACTCCTGAGAAGCTCAGGTCGTGGGTGGTGCCGACTGAGAAGCGTTCAGAACAGGGCCAGTTGGAGGAGGCAGTAACCTCATTTAAGTCTAGGTCTCATATAAATATATTAAAGAAGATACTGCTACAAGCTTTAGAGACTGACTTTCATTTAATTCAATTAGCTATATGGAGCCATTACAATCTACTAATCAGGAAACGCTCTATCAGACTCATAGTGCATGTAAAATACATTTTGACAGTCATGTGTCAGGTGCGTTGAAGAGTTTAGGAGGAACTCTAGGATAATGATTAAGACACACAGACTTCCTAATTGGAGACTAAAACAAAAAAGGATAGATTTTCTGTGTTCTTTCTTTCTAGACAGGAAAATGAGGGCTAACACAAATTTTAAAAAGGAAATTTCAACAAAAATGTTACAGTAGAGCTTGTAGTGATTGCTTTTTAAAGCATTTAATTTGAAGTAAAACATGCATAAATTTAAAAGAAATGTAGAGGGTCTCGCTGTATTTCTGGATGCCAGTTCTCTTTTTGAAGGTCCATCCAGTTCCACAGACCTATCAACTCTTGTGCTCATTTCTCATTTCACACTCAGTCGGATATCAGGTCCTGTGCTGTTAGTCAGATTCTAAACTATGTACCCGATTTAAAACAAAAACAAATACGAAACCTCCCCGGCTCACCCTGGGAGCTGTCCAGCATCTACGTTGTCTGCCTCCTGAATCCAAAAACCTACAGCTTGTACTACGAATTTTTCTCTGAAAATTCTCACTGATCGCTGTAAGAAAAGTCTTCCAAGTGTTTAGATTTTTTAACTTTCTCTGGAGGAAGGTAATTTTAGAAGTATAAACAGTAAAAGAGAAAGCTGCTACTGCCTAGACATAACAAATGTGCTCCGTGCAGAAATCACTATTCCCAGTGTTTTGAAACCTTGCCAGTCAGAAGAACTAAGACCATCTACAAATGATCATTCTAGTTTCTATACTCTAAATGTTTTATGTCATAAGGATGTAAATTTGAGTTGGATTTTTCTTTTCAAACTTTAAAAATCAGATCAGTTAAAAGCTTATCTGAAGTATGATAAATATATAATAATATATACTATATGCATATATTTTATGATGTATAACATTTATGTATGAAATGTGAACATATAGATGGGATGTATTGTTGTAAATATTTTTATGTTAATAGCAAAGGCAAACTTTGTATTGTAAATACTCTTCATCAGTTCCCTAATGTCCTCATATGGAAAGCAGCACATTTATTTTCCTATATCATGCTCCCATTTCATTAGAACCACCTCACATCAATGGATCTGAAGGACCTGGAGAGGTATCCGTAATTGTAAATAACCCACTTGAACTATCCTGCATTGCTTCTGGAATCCCTACTCCTAAGATTTCCTGGATGAAAGACGGCCGGCCCTTTCTACAAACAGAGCAAGTGCAGACTCTAGATGGAGGAGCTATTCTTCGAGTGTCCAGTGCACAGGTCAGTGTTCCCATTCACATGATTATTTGTCTGCTTTAACGTCTTATTTCCTAATAAATGATACCTCCTGAATAATTACATCTGTACGTCTGAATACATCATCGATGTCTCCAGCTTTGCAGAGGGTAGATTGCCTCCATGATACCCGAGCCGGGACAGATGAGTAGGAGGACGATGAAGAGTATTCCAGCAGACCATTGGGAAGGAAACCAGATACCGTCTCACTAACTCGAGCGTGTTTTGAACACTCTGCATGCTACTATGTTTTCTGAAGCTCCCAGTTTTACTATGTAGGTCTTCATTAAGCAGGTCAAGCACCTAATGTACAACAGGCGAGATTTCAGAGAGCACTTTTCATGCCCAAACCACACGATGTGGAAGGCTGGAGAAACAGTTTGAAGCAATAACCTTTCAGTAGAATTGGATGGTTCTCCTGGTTTATTTTAAAGAAATCTATCTGAAATATTAACATATTAAGTATATGCCTGGGATATACTGTTATCAATAATTTTTATGCCAACAATAAAGGCAACTTTTATATTATGCAGCGTCTTCATCAGTGTCCTGATGCCCTCATTTGTAAACTTTGGATAAAGTAATAGCAACAACAACAACAATAGTAATAATAACATTAGTCATGGATTCTGAGAGTCCAAGAGTAAATGGTACAGGGTATGTTTGTGTTGGTTTCCAAAAATATATATAACAACAAAATTAAATTTAACAACAAGAATTAAAGTTCTTGTTACTGCTACTGTTATACTGTTCATTCTGCATGACATAGAATAACAAGATTTATCTTGAACAAGGCACAGGTACTAACCATAGTGAGTAATGAAAGCAGTAGACATCTGCACAGCTCTGTATCAGTGTCATGGAGCAATGGCCTCTTCTCCTTTCATTCCAAACATAGCAGGAACCCAGAAAGATTTAGGCTAAACTTTCAAGCCATACCCTGAATCAAAACCCTTTGAGAACTTTTGCTCTCTCTCAAGGAAATAAAATGTCATGCAAAATACAACCAGATGTGAGACGAGCAAACCACTGGAAACAGCAGTGAGGTGGAAAGTGAAGCATGACCAAGCTCCGAGCTCACCTCTGCTTCTGCTGCTCCTGATGTGTTGTCTTGTTATTTGTGCACACCAGTTACATTAGATTTTACACATTATCTGAATGTTGTCTTTTGATGTATCTCTCAGCTCCCTGCCTGGAGCATACATCTTCTTAGCAAATTCTGAATTGAATGGTATAGGCATTTATTTCTTGCATTATCTTCCATCATAAACTAAGTCTGTGGTTTGCTCCTGGAAAGACATGTCAGTCCTGCTATCAAATGCATTGATCCAGCTTTGCTACTATACATCCTCCTTCTGAAGCATAGCACATGTCAATGACTATCCAGACTCTAAAAACAGCTACTTAATTTTTCAAACTTATCAGCAGAGCATATTTCAAACTATAACTATAAGTAATGACTCTCAGTATCCAGAAGGAAACAAGGTGATGGGAAATATTTCCTGGTTGAAGTAAATTTTGATTAGCTACCAGTGATGTGTCAAGTTTGGCAACCAGAAGACAAGTGAAGGGAATATCATCAATTTAGAATGAACAAGAGTTGGCAGAGAAGAGTTAAGAGTTTTAAAGAGATGATGAGAAAAATCAAATGTTATTCTCTAGAAAATGAATTCTGT
>JADRCD010198189.1:0-10359 GCA_019843815.1 Montemys delectorum
AGGAGTATGGCAGGGTGCATATACTCCTATGTGTCTGGAGGGGGCATCATTCAGAGACTGCATCCGTACCAGGTTCTTTGGTTTTACTTGACGTGTGTTCTGAGAATTTTAGCTGGCTGGGTTTGAAACTGATGGAGATGTGAGAAGGAAAAGCCACCCTAATACACATTTAGTAGCCTTTGCCACCAGGTTTTAATGAGACATTTGAACCCTAGAATAAAGTGGCAGGCATTCCAAAGTGCAAATGAGCCCTTAAACATTAGCACAGGGGCCCATGATTCCCCTCCTGAAGAGGCTCTTGGCTTTTGGGCATTTTGCCCTTGCTGCCTCTATAACTACAACTGAATTTCAGTAGCTAGTCAAAATTTAGTTTCCTAACAGGTGAAAGCCCTCTACACCCTACCTCTATGTCTCTGGCAGAGGATTGCTCATATTGATTAAATAATGAGGTCTCAGGCTTGACTTTTAGCATATGCTTGCTGATTAGCATGGGACCCATGTCCTGTCAGGGACAAGGGGCTTGCATGTTTGACATGGAGCCTAGCACTGAGTGGGGTGTCAAAAGGATGAAAGGCCAGTGAGGTGTTGTGTTTGATAAAGAGATACAGGTATAAGTCAGAAAGAAGTAAAACCAGAGAGATCTAGATAGAAAGATAGCAATAATGAGAGAGCCAGGAGAGCAGATATAAGTGCAAGAGAAGGGGGGCAGATATAGAGACAAAGACAGAACACAGGGAAAGTCATAGGATGGCAGGACCAATTATTAGAAATAAAGGAAAGGAAGGGTGAGGAAATGTAAGGCAAGAATGGAAGACAAAAAGGTAGAGGAGAAAAGGAAAGAATGAGAACATGCAGAGTGGACCAGGTGAGAGAATGGAGGAGACAGGGAATGGTGACTCATACTTTTTGCTTCTCATTTATATTAACCACACTACCATTTTTAGGAAGGTGGCAGAACTCAGATCCTTTAGTAACCAGTCTTGTTTAGTGCATTTCCCTGGGGATATATGGATAATTCTGAAATAATATATTGTGTAAGAACATAGCTGCAGAAAGGATGTCCAGGGTATGAGGAA
This sequence comes from Montemys delectorum, assembly GCA_019843815.1. Classification (NCBI taxonomy): domain Eukaryota; kingdom Metazoa; phylum Chordata; class Mammalia; order Rodentia; family Muridae; genus Montemys; species Montemys delectorum. The sequence continues at coordinate 1,077 of JADRCD010198189.1, forward strand.
ACTAGATTCTTGATAAATGCGCAGATGTGCAAGTGCCTTTGTCTTCACTGCCCCCATCCTCCCAGAAGAAAGAAAACTCACAGGATAGGGGAATAGGAACACAGGAATCTGACCACCTATCCCTATCACTGATGATCTGCCCTTTACTCAGAGAGAGAGTAGAGCCTTTGTAAGTGATGGGAACCAATTCCGTGGGACTGTGATCAAGTGGAGCTTGGGATATTCAAATTTAGTGAGTATCCTAGTTGATTCTGAAGAGGGGTCATCACTGGACTATCCTTTGAGAAATACAGCATAGACATCTAACACCCCTCTCTAATTCGCTCCTGTATTTGCTCCTGGGTGATACGATGGACACATCTTTCTTGTATCATATCCTCCCCAGAAAAGCTCATTTCTTAAGAATATCTCTTGATAAAAGGACAAGTACAAGGAAGCACTCAGCCAGGGTTACCTTTCTATGAACCTCATTAATCACAGGAACTCCAGGGGACAGCACACTAGCTCCTCTGGTTGACCTTGCAGGGGGTGTTTGCAACTAAGGGATACTAGATAGTCAGCAGGGCCTCATTCTAGCCATTCTTTATATACAAAAAGCAAACAAACAAAAAAATCCCAAACAAACAAACAAACAAACAAAATGCCCTGGGCACTGCTATTACCATTTGCATTTCGTGGTGGAGGAGTCTGAGACTTCGTGGCATTATGTAACTTTTCCCAGAGAAACATATCCTTATCTATGCTTCCACTAGAAGGCAGAATGGCTGAAGCTTGAGGACAGGTTTCTTTGACTTAAGCCTGGGGCCCCCATTTGGTATAGTCTAACTCCTATGCAATTCACACTGATAGAGATCTTCCCAAGCACTCCTAGGTGAAAAGTGGTCTGAAGAAATATGCCAGAAATAAGCCCATAGCCATCAAATGCCAAATGGAGACTTGAAACCAAGTGTCTAGCTTACCAGTAATGGCTGTGTGTAGCACTGAGCACCAAGGTCATATATGCCTCTTAGTCGAAATGCAAGTAAGTTCCTGGACCCTCCTAGAGGCTCACTGAATTAAAACATTAGGGCAGAGAGCCCAGAAATCTGTATTTTTAGTCCATGCCCCAAGCCTACATCTGCACAGTACCATTTGCCCCAATTATTTGAAGCTCTTGGATTCACACAATGTGGAGCCCTTCCAGACAGCTTCAGGAGAACCTCAAGCCTCCTGCCTCCAGAAAAATTAAATCTACAAACCAGTGGACTCTATGTAGCTGGTGCACTGATCAACCACATAGGGAAACAGAAGGACTCACTTAAAAAAATGTCAGTGACAGCTCTTTGATAAGTGCCACAAATATGTGGGTCTTTGTTACACTTGTGTTTGTCCTCTTTTACCTGCTTTGAAAGCTTATATCAGTGTTGGCACTTATATTCATATTTGACCCCAAATGATATTAAGAGCAGGTCCAAGGTAGCGCTGTGTTAGAAGTATCAGGCATCTCCCATGTTAGTAGGTTTAATGATGCTCCGAGAGAAGCATCCATCAACAGCCTTCCCATTCCCTCTGAGCAGATCGCAGTCTCACTCTGCAGGTAAAAAGGAGCCACCACCCACACGCTGTCTCTCTCTGGCCCATTTAAATTGCTTTCTCGGTGACCTCAACATCTTTTCTGTTCCATTGAAATATGGCCAAAGGTGCCAGACATCTTGTCCGACAAACTATTTTGTCATCTCTCCCTTTTCAGGTCCAAATTTGTCTTTTGAATCTGTTGCTTTTAACCCTGACCTCTTATTCAAGGGTGGTAATTGAGCCTTGCGTAGCTGCGATAAGTGACCATGTGGTCTATGTATTTTGGATAACTGTAGCCATTTGTGAATAGAATGCAAAGCAGAGAATCTTTTATATTTACAATGTCTGCATCCTTAATATGCTGACATTCATTTCTCTGTTTCAGTGCTGAAAATGCTGAGAGACATGCACAGCCTTGGCTAATACTTGAGTGTGGACAGCTTGGGGCAAAGCCCACCTTCAGCTTGCTTGATAGTATTATGTTGGCTTGTTTATTTAATTTTCCCAAAACTTCATTTCATCTGGAAGTTGAGACAATTGCAGGCTGCGGAGCTTTACCCTCCTACATGGCCAAGGCACTCCAGCAAGGGTCTGATCATCTTCTAGCTAGTATTGTTAGGCTCCAGGTCAATATCAGTCACTTGGCAGGCTCTAGTTAACCCAGAGTAAAAGTGCCAGCAAAGACCTCAAGCAGCTTGTCTGCATTACGTACATTATAAATCTCTGAGCTTATACCCTTCTGCCTAAACTTACCCACCTTCTGTGGCTCTGATACAAATGATTGCATCTTCCTTAATTTTTAAGGCTAAGCATCGATTTGCCTTTTCACAAAACCTATAGTGGAGACTGTCCAATAGAACAGTGGAGATCATTTGAGATGTTTGGATTCTTGTTAAGTGGTTAAATTGTCTCCAAATAGTGGCTTTGAGTTCCCAAGAGTTGTCAGGGATTAGTCCCCTACTGTTATTTCTTGGCTGAATTATTAAAGCAAGAATGCTCCTTCTTTGGGGAGCTCTCCTGCAATTCCCCACAGGATTGAATTAAATGTCTATAAAATAGTGTGCATTGAAATGGTAGTGTACTTTCCTTCTTTGTACCTGATACTGAGTCTCTATATAAAATTCACTTACCTACTCATTGAAAGTTGTTCTGGCAGCTACAGAGCCATGTCTGGCATGCAGAAGGTGTTAAAAACATATTTGAATAGCTAAGTGAATTTGAGCTAATTCTATGTGGCCTAGAAAAAGAAGTGTCTGTTGTCCTTTTCCACTAAAAGAACAATGTGAACAACTGGAATCCATATACAATGTCTTCCAGGAGACAATCTTCTTTACCTAGAGGAATCAGAGCTAGGTAGGAGTGGGTGAGGGGTGGGAATAATAACATCAGTAGCTGGTGATTAACTACTGTGGTAGCTTTGGGCAAGTTCCATTTTGATGTTGCTTAAGATGTAATTAGAAGGGACATTCTGATTTATAAGTTAATGTGATTTTATCTGTACTTTTAATTAGTTTCTCAGAAAGACACTTTTGTTTCTGAGCTAGAAAGTTTTAGAAATTAATAGACTTCTGGAATGATAGTGAAGTTAAGAGATGATCTGGTCTTAGCAGCTAAAAGGAGAAAGGAAAGAAACCTGAGGCTCAGGGAAGAGAAGGAGCTTGCCTGAGGCTGCTCAGCAAGGTAGCCTCAGACTCAGTGTGAGAGTCGGTGGTGCTTCCTGGCTGCTATCCCAGGACTCTTAATGGACAACTGAGAAGGACTAACGTGCCTACGGCCAGCTGCTCACTTGCACTGACTGTATGCATTCGAAAGCTGCGGCCCATACAGCCTCCTCCCTGCAAAATTCCGAGATACTCTCTGTGGAAAAAGGATTGAGCAAAACAACTCCAAAAGGCTTTCCCAATGGATATTTCAAATGTTGAAGAGGCTCATGGGTGACCTTTTTGGCAGGTGCTATGTTAGTGAGACCTTTTACAGTGTTGTTGGAGTCATAATGTACAAGAAAGGAACAGGGGTAGGGGCCTTCGCATTATGGTATGTGTGTGATTCTTGAACAATGGGAAATTTGTAGCTATTCTTGGTCAAGCTCCTGGTATCTGGTTTTAGATGAGAAGCAGGTACTTGGAACCTTTCTCTGTACTTAGAGGATGCTGTGGAGTATGACTAAGTGAATCTGCTTCAATGCATCCTTGGACCCAGAAATATGTGTGGTGTGCTGGGACATTTGTTAACACACAGATCTTTATCACATGGTGTCAATATTATGGAGACAGTAAGACACGATATATTGTGGATGATCCCCCTGAAAACATTATAATCAGTGCTGACAGGGTAGAGAAAATATCTTAACCCAGAACCTCTTCTGCATCCCAAAATGCTTGCCACACCAACTTAAAGAAACTTTAGTGGACTGCAATTATTCAAAGGGAGGAGGCACACATAGTAATTCTCCTTGCCTTTCCACCCTAATCAATCTGAAGTTTTAGTGCTCTTTTTGATTTGACACGTAAGGGTTAGCTGCAAGGGGTTGTCCCCTTTCTGCATCCCTACCAACAGAAAAAAAAATCTTTACTACCTTGCATAGATATTTTCCTAATGTTCTTCCATTCATTAAAGGCTAATTCTTCTGGATTTAATTTAGTATTCTCTCTGGTCTTATGTGGAAATGTAAAGTTTCCTAAGTGGAATATTACAACCATCTGGACCTAGCATTTTACCCTACTTCTTTGCAGAGGCCTTTTAGTGGGCACTCAAGATAAATTTTACCTGCTCTGTCAGCACCAGCTGCCGAGACTTCCACTGCTGGTACTTCTGTCATTTCTTGAGTACTTTGTCTGCCAACATGGTTCTAAGCAATTTGTGTGTATTTCTCTTTTCATCCCACATGCCAAGCAACATAATTTTGTAACTATGTCTACGAGGGTTAACAAACCACCACACAGAGGCTGAGGGGAAGGATCACTTGGTAAAGTGCTCGAGGCACAAGCACAAGGACCCAAGTTCAGATCCCTAGCACCCACATAAAAGCCAGATAAGGTGAAGTTTATCTGAAACTCTAACATTTGGAGAGTCAATACGCAGATAAGTGGTTATGCCGGCTAATCACTCTAGCCTGGAAGTCAGGTCCAGATTCTGTAAGAGGATGTTATATCAAAGAATAAGATCGAGAAGTGAAGGATTATACCGTAACTCATTGACCTACGTATGTACATGTTTAGCCCTGCCCCTAGAGAAAGAGACACATAGAGAGACAGACAGATATAATATAGCTTATTATATATCAAAATACTATAATTAATTAGAAAAAATTGAGATTGTTAAGTCAGAACCAGCATGCAATGACAGTGCAGAGGAGTCTTGGCATCTCTCTTCTTTATTGTTGTCCCAGAAAAAAAAAAACTCTCTTGAGTTGGAGTAGTAAACATAAAGGAAACAGCCCAGGTAGATTTTTTCCTCCAGGCTGGGGAAAGTTGACTTGTGTTTAATCCTCACTGCTATAACCAGAAGCCAAGCTTTTAAATCCAAAATCTTTAAGTTTTCCAAGGTACTAGCTAGTACTGTTTCAATTTCCCAGAAATCTACCAACCATCTTTAAAGGAACCATGAGTCTGCCTTTTCCCATGGCTTTCAGACATCTGTGACATACATTGTGAAACATATTTTATGCCATTATTTAGTACACACCCACCCCCCAGAAAAGTTAACAAATGTCCTTAGAGTGGGCTATGTACTCTGAGAACTTCTCTTTTGTGCTTGCTCAACAATAGACATACATCTATAGGTATAATGAAAAGTCAACAAATATTTACCATGTCTAGGGCATCATAATCTCATATTATGCATTCTTGTCCATTCCATGTTTTAAATTGCACCATGACCCAAGGAATTGTTGGTATGACTATGTTAGTCAGTTTGTATCACTGTAACAAACTACCCAAGAAAACGCACTTATAAGAAGCTAAAGGTTAATTTTGTCTATGGTTTCTGAAGTTTTAGTTCATGACTGGTTGACTCTTTGGCTTTTGAGCCTGTGATCGAGGTCAGGGGATACAGCAAAGATGTTCCCCTCAGGACAAAGATGTGAAAGAGGCAGGCTTTTCATTTCTCCATTGTAGGCACATCCTAATGATTTAACTTGAGTGAAGTAGGCCCCTCCTCTTAAATGTAACAGTATCTACCAATGGAACTATGTTCTTGGGGGCTAACTTACTAATACATGGGGCTTTGGAGGAGATTTCAGATGGAAGCCATAAGATCTGTATTTTGGAATGCATTGTCATCCCATGCTATAGATTTCTGCAGGTAGAAGGGGAAAGTTAAAGCCCAAAAGGGAGTTCCCTTTCATTGTTCAGTATCACCTGACAAGGTAAGGACAGAAACAGTGTTAGAATCAAATGCTACCTCATACCTATGAGTGATAGCATTCTTCTAGCCATTAATTAGCTTCAGTTTGACATTATTCATCGATTGCTCACCTATCTGTCTTTTGACTTGGCCAACACTGCCCTAATGTGTGGGTTCTTTTTTTTTCTTTTTATTTTAGGATTTATAAATTTCTTTCTTTTTTAAAATATATTTTTATTAGATATTTTCTTTATTTACATGTCATATGATTTCTCCTTTCCCAGTTTCCCTTCCAAAAAACAAACAAGCAAACAAAAACAACAAGAACAAACCCCTGTTGCCTCCCCCCTCTCCATGCTTGCCACCCCACCCTCTCCCACTTATTGGCCCTGGCATTCCCCTACACTGGGGCACAGAACCTTCACAGGGCCAAGGGCCTCTCCTCCCATTGATGATTGACTTTGCAATCCTCTACTATACACATGCTGCCAAAACAATCAGTCCTACTATTGGTTGGTGGTTGGGTCCCTGGGAGCTCTGAGGGTACTAGTTAGTTCATATTGTTGTTCGTCCTAAGAGGCTGCAAACCCTTCAGCTCCTTTGGTCCTTTCTCTAACTCCTTCATTGGGGGACCCTGTACTCAGTTCAATGGATGGCTGTAAGCCTCTACATCTGTGTTAGTCTGGTACTTTCAGAGCCTCTCAGGAGATAGCCTATATAACCCTATTAAAAAATGTGGTACAGAGCTAAACAAAGAATTCTCAACTGATGAATACCAAATGGTTGAGAAGCACCTAAAGAAATGTTCAATATCCTTAGTCATCAGGGAAATGCAAATCAAAACAACTCTGAGATTCCTCCTCACGCCAGTCAGATTGGCTAGGATAAAAAATTCAGGTGACAGTAGATGCTGGAGAAGTTGTGGAGAAAGAGGAACACTCCTTCATTGCTGGTGGGATTGCAAGCTGATACAACCACTCTGGAAATCAGTTTGGCGGTTCCTCCAGATATTGGACATAGTTCTACCAGAGGACCCAGCTATACCACTCCTGGGCATATATCCAGAAGATGCTCCAACATGTAATAAGGACACATGCTCCACCATGTTCATAGCAGTCTTATTTATAATAGCCAGAAACTGGAAACAACCCAGATGTCCCTCAACAGAGGAATGGATACAGAAAGTGTGGTACATCTACACAATGGAGTACTACTCAGCTATTAAAAACAATGAATTTATGAAATTCTTAGGGAAATGGATGGATCTGGAGAGTATCATCCTGAGTGAAGTAACCCAATCACAAAAGAACACACATGGTATGCACTCTCTGATAAGTGGTTATTAGCCCAGAAGTTCGGAACACAGGAAGAACAACCCATAAGCCACAAGAAACTCAGGAAGAAGGAAGATCAAAATGTGGACATTTCATTCCTTCTTAAAAGGGGGAACAAAATACCCATGGAAGGAGTTGCAGAGACTAACTATGGAGCAGAGACTGAAGGAAGGACAAGCCAGCCTAATATAGCTATCTCCTGAGAGGCTCTGACAGTGTGGGTTCTTTTAAAGAGTTAATATTTGATACATGGGCTTCCATGTATATGTTTGTTCATTTTTTGTTAGTGTTGCTGTAACTGAATGCTGGAAATTTTGCAAAGAAGTTTATTTAAGTTATAGTTCACAACCCATCAGTCCAAGAACATCACCCCAGAGCACTTGACCTGTGTTCTGTTTGTGTTTTATTATGATAGTGGGCATCACATGACAAGAGAGTGAACAAGATCAAGAAGTTTCCCTTAGTAAAGTAAAGAATAGATTTGTTAACCCAGTCACTTTCTGGAGATCGCATGTTTCAATACTAGTGCATTGGGGAATAGGTTTCAAAAAAGAAAATTGGGATCCATTTAAAGATTATATTTGTATTTGTATTTTTGGCTTATTTTTCCTTTTATTGTTGAAAATAGATTTTTCTTATACAATATACTCTGATTATTGTTTCCCTCCTTCTAGTCCCTCAGGCTTCTCTCTACTTCCTCTCCACACAGATCTATGCTGCACACACATACACACACACACACACACACACACACACACACACACACACACACACACACACACACACACACACACACACACACACACACACACACACACACACACAAGACCTGTAGGATAGAAAGAGAAGAATAATATAAATAAAATGAAGTAATAAGATGGAATTTTTAAAAATTTTAAAAATGTCTGATAGGACATTGCGAGATAAAGAATCTCCAATTCTGTCATGGAATTTATTTTCTGTTGGCCCTTTGGTGCTGGGCATGCCACCTTCCCTTAAGAGTAGTTCGTTTCCCCAGTGAGATTCCCTTGGAATTTCATTTGCAAGTAGGCTATAATCTTCTAGAATGCTGCTGGGTTAGAGATGGAGGCATGTGTCCATGATTCCTTTCAACTCTAGGGTCCCATCTGGTACAAACTCATGAAGGCCTTTGCATGCTGGTTCAATTTCTGTGAGTTCATAAGAACTTTGATCCTGTTGATTTAGAGGTTGTGTGTGTGTGTGTCTGTGTGTGTGTGTGTGTGTGTGTGTGTATGTGTGCGTGTGTGTGTGTGTGTGTGTCCCATGCATATCCCCTGGTTCTTCTGTAGGATTCTCTGAGCCTCCAGGGAAGGATTTGGTGGAGACATCACATTTAGGGTTGAGTTTTCCAAGGAAAGTTCTCACTCTCTGCATAATGTCAGGCTGTGTGTCTCTGTATTTGTTCTCATATGGTGCAGATAAAGAAACAGGAATCTGATCATAATTGTCTTTCTAGGTCAGGCATATTTCATTTAGAATGATTATTTTTTTCTAGCTCCATACATTTACCTGAAATGTGGTACATTTCTACAATGGAATATTACTCAGCCAAGTAAAAGTGAAGTCTACACAGCCATCTTGAGAAATTATATCATCCAGAGTGTCATCTCTGAGACTCCTGTGCCACAGGACATAGTTATGGGAAAATAACTAGAATGAGTGCTTTAAAACAGCTGTTACAACTTTGACTGCCCTACTGGGTCCTGTGGTCCTAGGTTCTTGACAAAACTAGAGGTAATGAGATGTTCAGTTTGTCTTTATGGTGGATCTATTATAGCAGGCTATTACTATTTCTTTTTATAATAATTTTTATTGTTTGAAAAATTTAAACATATATACAATGTGTCTCAATGTATCTAATTCTACTCCTCACCTATATCTAACCTTGGGACTCTACCCTAACACACACCCTTCCCAACTTGTCTGCTCTCTTTCGAAATTATAACTCAGAGATAGCAGTTAGTGCTGCCTGTGTGCCAATGGCTTTGTGTGTGTGTGTGTGTGTGTGTGTGTGTGTGTGTGTGTGTGTG
>JADRCD010198191.1:0-28433 GCA_019843815.1 Montemys delectorum
CACACACACACACACACACACACACACACACACACACACAAGTGGGTACACGGAAACTATTTTATTTCTAGTTTACTTGGTTTCTTTTATTTATTTATTTATTTATTTATTTATTATATTGGGTCATCAAGACAATTTTGTTGGTAAAGGATACCAAGTCTCCACATGAGGACACACCCCACCACCAATAAATAAATGTATTGTTTAAAAAGAATGTAACACGCAGGATGGTTAGTGTTGTTGTGTGGTTTTTGTTTTTTTTTGTTTGTTTGTTTTGTTTTGTTTTGTTTTGTAGTGATGCTCAAACTTCCTGGGTGCAGAGCAAGCTTTCTACTTTGGAGCCACACCAAAAGAAGGACAAGTGTCCCAAGTGTCCCAGTGCTGAGAGCCAGGGAGCTGTGAATGGCCTTGCCCAGGAGTGTGTGAAGTGGACATCTGTGGTTTCTGTGGAGACTCAGTTGTGTCCTGTGATGTTTTCCTGGAAACTGTCTTACGAGGGGATATTTTTGCTGAAGCAGACATGCGGAAGGATGTTTTGCTGAGAACAGACACGTGGTGTGTTTCTGGAAGCCGCCTGGAAAAATGGCATGTGATGTTTTGCTAGAGCAGATGCTCGAGAGAACACGTGATGTTTGGAAAGGGTATAAGGGTAACCCAACAGGCAGTGGGCAATGCTATGGCATTGGTTCGTTCGCCTTGCTACCCTTTGCTAGTCTTTGTTGGGCTTTGCTGACACTGGTCTTCGGTGACAATGCTGTAGCATTGGTTCGCCTTGCCTTCTTTGTTGATCATCGTTTATCATGACTTCGTAGAGAGAAACACGCTTCTCATAATATTCTGGCAGCTTCTTGCTGCGTCTGTAGACTCAAGCCAATTGGCAGAGCCTCACGATTTCTTCTGTATTGAAGTGCCATTGCTGATTCATGAATAGTGTTTGTGAGTGGATCGAGCTATCCGTGCTGATTCGAATGAACTGGACTGCTGATATCCTGACAACAAAAGTTGGAATTGCCCAAAAGAACTGTTTCTAAACACGTCTCCATGCCCTTTTGCCCTAGTAACCTTTCCTTTCCACTGCCTCTGGTAGGGGGTGGGCTAGAAGGGGAATTAAAAGCATTTAAGAACCCTTATTAAAATACGTTTTGAAAAATCTAAGCCTACAAGTGTGAGACACCACAAAGAAGAGAAAAATCAGAGCTATCCAAACTCGAAGAAATGAATGATGTGGCATGTCACAGAGAACTGAATTGCATGATGATGTTTATTGATACCCAAATTAATGTGTAAGCCCAATAATTTTAAAGGTAACTGTGGAATCATGGCCTTGGTCACATTACTCCAAATTTTCTCTGGAAAAAATGAAGAAAAACTAGCAAAAAGGAGTCAGGAAATGAAGTGTAATGATATGGTTCTGGATGCGAGGATTCATGCCTATAATACCCACAGTTTGGGCTGAGGCAGGGAGTTGCCAGTCTGGGTTACAGAGGGAACACTGTCTCCAGAGAAGAAGCAAAGGAGGAAGAGGGGAGGAGAATATAAATGTAGCACCAGGGAACACTTACCCACGCTTAAGGCTCGGAGCTCAACCCCTAGGATTTCAAACTTAGTAATGACCTCAACGAGGGTGATGATGGTGATGATGGCAATGATGGCAACAATGCTGACCAATGACAATAGTGATAAGTTATGGTAGTCATAAAGCTGTGTGGCCACAGCATCAGAGTGAAAAGGGAAGGAGCACAGCACTAGGCAGAAGGCAGAGCTTAGCACGTGCCTAGGCCAGACACATGAGGTTCAGGTGCACGTCGATAAGGTGGCACTGCGCAGCTGCCTGGAAAGGAGGCATTACTGATTAACTGGTGCTGGGGCAATTGGTGAGCTATGTCGAAAATTAAATAAATTCAGCTCTTCTCATGACACTCGGTGCCAAAATAAATTACAGAGGATTAAAGAGCTAAACATAAAAAGCAAAGCCATAAAAATCTGGAAGAAAACAAAGGTAAATATTTACCAGCTCCTATAATGGGGTGGGAAAAAAATCTCCAGAGCATTAAACTACACGAGACCAAGGGAGAAAAGAAACAAGTGCAGAGAACCAGGGGGAGTGGAGCCTGCTCCACTCCAGGAAATATCAGCAGGAGCTGAAGAGCTCCTGGCAAAGCTGGGGACACTGTCGCTAACACAGAAGGATTGGTCTCAAACGGATTCAATCCCACTGATAAGGGAAAAAACGCTGAAATGAGGAGAGAGGTTGGGGGTGGGGATCAACACCACACACACTAAAACTGAGAGAATGCAAATAATAGCCTTCAAAGAGCAGGTAATTAAAAGAGCACCATAAATGATTTTGTTTTTAATTATGTGTCGGTGTGTGTGTGTCTGTACTTGTGAGTGCAGGTCCTGCCTGGAGGAGGCCAGAAGAGGGGACAGATCTCTTGAAGCTGCCTGGTATGGAGTCTAGGAACCAAACTGAGGTCCTCTGCAAGAGCAGTATGTGTGTATGCTAAACCACTGAGCCATCTTTCCAGCCCCGACAAATCATTTTAAAATCATGCCTAAGTAACTCAACTAACAAAAACCTTTGAAACTGATGTCACCCTCTGTGGACACAGATCCAGGTCCCACAGCCCCGGCAGGCATTGGTGCTGCCTTTTAATAACCCTCAAGGAAAGGACTAGAGGAGGTGGATCTGGATCGGGGTGCCAAGTTTACTGAGTAATGGTAAGTGCTTGTGTTTAGATCCCCAGCACCCACATAGAAAGCCAGCCAAGGCAGGCAATGATAGGATACCCCTGTAAGTCCAACAGTGGGGCAGTGGGGACAGTAGGTCCCTGAGACACTCCTGTCTGAAGTAAGCAGTGTGTAGAAGTAGCTTGAGAGTTCTCCATCTGGATCCTGAAGGCAATAGGAAGAGAGAAGACAGTAACTGGGCCTGTCTTGGGCTTCTGAAACCCCAAAGCCTACCCCCAGTGATACTTCCTCCAACAAGGCCACCCTCCCTAAAAGTACCACTCCCTGGGCCGAGCATATACAAACCATAATACTGAGAGCATTCAAATATATGAGCCTGGGGGGGGGGGGGGGAGGGCTATTCTTCTTATATAAACTACCACAAGAGTGATCCAGAAAGACATCTGACATTGACTCTGTGCCTACCACACCCCAATACTGCCCCCCCAACCGCATACATACACACACACACACACACACACACACACACACACACAGAATCCAAAAAAAAAAAAAAGTTCCTTTGACACAGCAAATCGCCTCCTAGGAATCTAACCAAGGAAATAGTCATGATTTGGGATAAAAATGGATGTACATACAACTATGTTAGAGAGACATGAGGGCAAATTTTGATAGCAACAATGTTATGTTTTATATATGCCCAGCCCAGGAAGTGGCACTACTGGGAGGTATGGACTTGTTGGAGTAGGCGTGTCACTGTGGGTGTGGGCTTTAAGACCCTCATCCTAGCTGCCTGGAAGCTAGTATTCTGCTAGCAGCCTTCAGATGAAAATGTAAAACTCTCAGCTCCTCCTGCACCCTGCCTGCCTGGATGCTGCCATGTTCCCACCTTGATGATAATGGACTGAACCTCTGAACCTGTAAGCCAGCTCCAATTAAATGTTGTCTTTATAAGAGTTGCCTTGGTCATGGTGTCTGTTCACAGCAATAAAACTCTAAGACAAACAACATATTACAGAATGGCCTACAGCGTAGTCTCACAATGGCTACCATCTAAAACTGTTTTGTTTTGATACAGTCTTGCTCATTGACCTAGGCTGACCTCAAACTCATAATCTTACTGTCTCTGTTTCCCATGAGGTAAGACTTCAGTTGTGTACCATAACACATAGCTATGTAACTTTCAAAAAATGTTTGCCAGGTTGGAGAGAGAGCTCAGCAGTTAAATGCACTGGCTGCTCTTCCAGAGGACCCAAGTTCAGTTCCCAGCAACCACTAGACAGCTCACGACCAACTGTAACTTCAGTTCTAGGGAATCCAATGACCTCTCTGACCTCCAAGAGCACTGTATACATGAGGCACACAGACAGAACACCCACTGACATGAATAATAATTTTTAAAGTTTTAAATAATATTTGCCAAGAACTTAAAGACACCTAAACAGGAAACATACCAGAATATTTGATAGGAAAATACACTTTATATATAGTAGGATTTATATATATATATATATATATATATATATATATATTACTATTTAGACATATCAGGTATTTTAAACATTATAGATATTTTTAAGTATCAATACTAGAAATGTGGGCTGGGCAGTGGTTGCACACACCTTTAATCCTAGCACTTGGGAGGCAGAGGCAGAAGCAGGCGGATTTCTGAGTTCCAGGCCAGCCAGAGCTACAAGAGAAACCCTGTCTGGAAAAACAACAACAACAACAACAAAACCCACATACACATCCCTAAAAAAGTAGAAATGTGTGTTTTTCTGATTTATTTTTAAAAATGTAAAGCTAGCATTTTAATGTTACTTTTAAGATTTGTTCTTATTTATGGGAGCATGTGCTCATGAAGGCCTGAGGGGCCATGAGTTCCCTTGGCGTTATAGGCACTGCTGAGCTGTGGGTGCTGAGATCTGAACTCTGGCCTCTGATAAACAACAGTAAATACTCTTAACTGCTGAGCCATCTCTCCAGATCCTGTATTTGTTTCTTGTTTTTGTTTTGTTTTGTTTTGTTTTGTTTAAGTGTGTAAGATTGCACCTAGGCCTGAACTGAAATCACATGGTGACAGATAAGGCACTTTGACAAGACTGAAGTTCACTGTAGCCTGTGTTAATTACTAGACAACTCCTGGTGACATACAAATGTCTAGAGAACCCTTTCTGAGCTGTCACTCACACACAATCAACTATGCACGTGGATCAGAAACCACGCCACTGAGAGAACACAGCAGGCCTCACTGGCAGCTCCTCCGATTTCCCTGCTCCAGGCATATGCCTACGCTAGGTAGCATCCACGAGAAGGCATGGAGTGAGCTTTCCCCTATCATGCGTGTGTGCCAGTGTATATGTACGTGCTCTTGAGTGTGCATGCATGTGCATGTGCAGATGCATGTGTGCATGTGTGTAATCTGTGTACCCCTTTCTGGTTTTACTCCCAACATTAATTAGGTGCAGCCTATCATTTTTCAAACTCAGTGGTAGGGGTCTGGGCAGACAGACTAAGGTTGTAATTCTGGTTCTGTATGTAATCAGTAGGAATATCAGGGTCAGTGCCTCTAATGGTCCCATTTCAAAGCATCATCCTGTGGAAATCCAACTAGGCGGCCAGAAACCATCCACCAAGTTCTCCTTCTACAACCCCTTGCCGTGGGGAACTGTCTCAGCTGGGAGTAAACATTGGCTTTCTTACAGATGAACCAAGGACTCACACGGGTACAGGTACTGTGCTCTGCATAGGTGCCTATGGGACAGGGATGTAGAGGATCCGGACCATCCTTTCTCAGGAAAGATAAGGAGAAAGTGGTGGACTCTTTTCAGAAGACTCAGCAGCAGATAGTAGGACTACAAGAAAGGGTAGACAGCTGGGCATGGTGGCATACAGCTTTACCTCCAGCACTTAAGAGAGACAAGGGGATCCTTAGAACCTGCTGGCCAACCGGAGTAGCCAATAATGAGCTCCAGTCTTAGTAAGAGAATGTCTCTATGTGTGTGTGTGTGTGTGTGTGTGTGTGTGAGAGAGAGAGAGAGAGAGAGAGAGAGAGAGAGAGAGAGAGAGAGAGAATGAGAATTGAAGTTGTCCTCTGACCTCCATACACACAGGAGGCTAAAGACAGTTCCCAATGGTAGCGTGCCGCATAGCCTTTAGGGTTCCCTGAGTTCGCCACTGCAAAACCAATGAACAAGCAAACAAATCTCATGGACAGTGCACCACTTTAACTCCAGGGCTGGCTAGGTCGCAGCTTGTCTCCTGGGAGCTCTCTGTATGCCCCCCTCTCCCAACTGTGAGTGCTTCTCTAGAACTGGTGGGGTGGGGTCTAGGATAGGCCTAGCATGTCTCCCAGAAGCCTCATCTAGGTGAACCTGGAGCAAGTGTCAAAGCCTACGGGGTGGCACATGCTCATGCCGGCTCCCCCAAGCCTTGGAGTCTTGAGATGGGTAGGAGAACCGGCCAGCCAGGCCTGGCCTGCACTACAGCTGCCCTGGGCTCCCAGCCATGCTGCCGCACCATGTCCTTTCCAGACACATCAGGTCCCTCCTCCTCTTTGGCAGGCATGCCCATTAGTTCATGGTGAGGACTCTTTCTTAATTGCCTCGGGACTTCCCCTGAATAACTGTGGGAAGAGCTGGCATCCTGTCTATCACACCAGCAAAATCTATCAGAGAGCAGAAGCACGGAGCACTGGCAGGACTGGAGAAGCTGGCACATTTAGTTCGGACGATTATGTCTTTAAAAAGGCAGTTGTGCAATCTATAAAGTTTGCAGTGGGGATTCTAGTGCCCTTGGCTTCTGCTTCTGAGATATGCAAACTGCGTGCTTTCTTTCACCATCCTCTACCCCATGGCTCTGCCTAAGATGCGAATAACCTTTTCCTCTTTTCTCTTGCTCCTGCCCATTAACTCCTGGAATCACTCGCTGTTCTTGTCCAAGCTGATTTTAAAGGAAGATTAACCCACTGGCAGGGCTAATCTTCACTTTGAGGGCTACAGACATAGCTCTCTTGGTGGAGTATTTGCCCAGCATGCGCAAAGCCCTGGGTTCAATCCCCAGCACTGTATAAACTGGTTGTGGTGATATGCACCTGTAATCCTAGCAAGTAGGAGGTGGAAAAATGGGGGATCAGAAGTTCAAGGTCAGCTTTGGTTTGACACTAGCCTAGGATACTGCTTCAGTCCCTCAGATATCCAGGATGGTAGACCAGCACCACCAAGCTAGGTAGGCTGGCCACATCTCTATTCTAAACCCAGAAAGACGGTTTCTAGGAAGGAAGATGTCTGAAAGGGGGATTCTAAGACCCATTGCCAGAGACAAGCTGCAGATCAAAGGGCCTAGTGTCCGATGAGCTCTGCTGCGAGCCAGCTGCTGGCTCTTGCAGGCGGCTTCTTGGGAGCGTTATCCTCCACCACAGCCATTCCTATCCATATCTTGTAGGTAAGACAGGGGCTCAGAGATTAACTCAGAGGCCCAGGACCCCACAGACAGAAAGTGGCAGTAGCCTGGCAAACATACCCCCAGTTGCTCCCTCTTTTCTGCGTAAAGGCCAAGTCCAGTGCTGAGCAGGCAGAATCTGGCTACAGGATGTGTTGTTTGGCTCACGTGAGGCTTCTTTAAAATTTGGAAATTTTTACAGAAGTTCAGGAGAAGGGAAATTAGAAATCTGGCAACAGAATGTTCTTGTTCCCCATGGCAAGATTGAACTGGAATTGTGTGGGGTCTGAGACCTTTGTGCAGGCCTGGCCAGCTGTCCCATTCCAAGTCTGTGAATGGCCCTCCTGGCTCCTACATAGTGTTATGTCCTGGACTCCTAAGATTGTAGCTGCCTGTGGCCCCAGGCCTGGGGAACTAGCTCTGGCTCGCTATCTAATCGAAGGTGACAGCTAGACTGTGAAGACCCTAGAGGTCTCTGACTCCATGAAACCCCTACATGCTCTGTCCCCTCTTCTTTTCCCTACCCTCTCTCCCCTTCTTTCTGTCCCTGGTCTCCCCAGCTCCCAGACTGGCTTCTAGCACGCTCTGCATTAATAAGCACACACATATACTACACAGTACAGTGGTCTCTCTGCAGGCCCTAAGGATATAGGTATGTCTCTGTCTTTGCATCACACACATGTGTGAACACACACACACACACACACACAGAGAGAGAGAGAAAGAGAGAGAGAGAGAGAGAGAGAGAGACAGACAGACAGACAGACAGAGACAGAGACAGAGACAGAGACAGACAGACAGATAGGCCAACAGAAACAGAGAGAGCAGTGTACTCCACCACAGCAGGGATGCACTATCTCCCAACACTATCATAAGGGCACATTGTCTCTGGGGTTCAGGTGGAAGCAGAGGAGTCTGGGAAGGGGCACACGAGTGGAGGAGAGGCTATTTCTCACCCCCCACACAACACTCCAAGCCAGCCTACACCTCCCTGAGGTATCAGATGTGATGTATGAGGTGTGTAGAGACCCTGCAGCGCCAGCCAAGTGCCTGGACTAGCAATCTCTTCCCTTTCACACCACGAGGGCCTGGAATTTATTAACTGGGAGTGCTCAGGGGAGCCATGAGCTGCTGGTGAACCAGCTGAGGCTCCTAGCTCGAGCTGCTGCAGAGGCCAGGCAGAACCTGAAGGCAGGAACCTTCAGTCCTGAGGTGGCTGGTTATCTGAGACCCTCAGGCTTGATTTCAGGAAAGCATGAAGGAACAAAGCCACTCTTCTGCCAAGCAGGCCCCCGTGCAGAGCCCCTAGCCTGCCATTTGGCTCTGAATACTGTCCTTGCCCCTGTGAGTGGCTTGGAGCCAGTCTGCAGCTTAGCTTCTCAATTAGGCCAATAGATGCCCCCGCAAACCTCAGAAGGAGAGGTTGGGGGGTCCTCAAAGGAAAGAGAAAAGTCGTGGGAGATCTTAGGCGTAAAATTGCATGGGACTCACCTGTGGTGCATCACAGACACACACATTCCCTGACCAGAGGCCACAGGGAGCCAGCTGGGTGGGCAGCCTGGGATTACACATGGGGATGAATAGAAGGCGTCATGGCTTTTTCTAATAAAATGTATGGAATAGCCGGGCGGCGGTGGCGCACGCCTTCAATCCCAGCACTTGAGAGGCAGAGGCAGGCGGATTTCTGAGTTCGAGGCCAGCCTGGTCTACAGAGTGAGTTCCAGGTCAGCCAGGGCTACACAGAGAAACCCTGTCTCGAAAAATAAAAAAAACAAACAAACAAATGTATGGAATAAAGTTTCTCTCCCCCTTCTCCCTCCCCGTTCCTCTGCATCTTCCCCTCCCACCCCACCCCCCCGTGTGTGTGTGTGTGTGTGTGTGTGTGTCTGTGTGTGTGTGTGTCTGTGTGTGTGTGTGTGTGTGTGTGTGTGTGTGTGTGTGTGTACGTGAGTCTTCCACGTACTTTTCTGAGACAAGGTCTCACTGAACCTGAAGCTGGCAGGTTAGTTAGACTGGCTGTCCCCCTACCCTCCACCCCTGACCCCAGGGAACCTCCTGTCTGTGTCTCCTCAGCACTGGGGTTAAGGTGTGCACACAGCACCTAACTTTTTACATGAGTGCTAGGATGTGAATTCAGGTCCTCAGGCTCGCAACAGCAAGTACTTTACTGACCGAACCATCTTCTATCCTCCCGCCCACTCTCCCTTCCCCTCCCTCCCCTCACTCCCTCCCCTTTCCCCTCCTTCTTTCCTTTCCTTCCTTTTCTCTCTCCCTCCACCCTTCCCTTTCTTTCTTTTTGTGTCAAGCTCTAACTATGTAGCCCAGGCTGACCTGGAACGCAAGGCTAGTGCCCCACCTCAGTGCTGGGATGACAGGCAGGAGCCACCATACCAAGCTCGGACCAGGATTTTCATGGACACGCCTTTCATTCAGCAACAGAGCTTAAAAGGAACAAATCTTAAGCAGACGCCCAGGTGTGTAGCTGGGGTGTGGTTCTCATCTCAGAGCAGGGAATGCGATGAACTGTCCTAAATAACAGCTTCCATCGGGAGTGGCTTCTTGTGCACCAAAACTCCTGTGTTCATTTGTCATCTCAGTCTCTCCCCTAGGTAGTGATAGAGTAGGCGCTGCGTGTTCACTCTGCAAGTGGGAAACTGAGGCACCAAGAACTCCAATGTGCATCCAAGCCTTGATGAATGAATCAGCCTCAAAGTGGCTCTCTAACCAAGCCTCTTTCCTTGTCCCTTCTGGAGTATCCTGGAGAAGGGCCTTTCTGTACCTGCCACAGAATCTGAGAACTGACAACCTGGTCAATGGCTCTGCTTATAAAATTTTCCCAGGAAGTAGCAAAGGGACAGTGAAGAGTGCAAACGAGTTAGTCTCAGTCAAAGCCCGGCCCATGCAAAGAACTCCTGTGTGACTAGCGGGCAAGCTGTGGAAGAGGGATGGAGTGTGAAGGCATCTGCCTCAGGCGTGGAGTGAGGCTGTATTACCCACAATGCTCGGTACACGGCACATGGATTCCAATCGGCATGGAAGTAAATGTAGTCTCTCAGAAAGCAGTAAGAGCAGGTTTGCTTTTTGTATTTGAAGCCTAGGCCTCCCCCACCCTGCCGCACCCCCCCAAACCCCTGCTGAGTTTACTCTTGGACAGTAGTTAAATACACTGTCGCGGGGCAGTGGTGGCACACGCCTTTAATCCCAGCACTTGGGAGGCAGAGGCAGGCGGATTTCTAAGTTCGAGGCCAGCCTGGTCTACAGAGTGAGTTCCAGAACAGCCAGGGCTACACAGAGAAACCCTGTCTTGAAAAACAAACAAACAAAAAAAAACAAAATAAAAAATAAAAAATAAAAAATAAAATACACTGTCCACGTCATAAAGCTGTTTGGTTTGCTGTGTAAACCCAGACGATTGTTCTGGGAAGACTGGTGTTTTCCCACTGGCCTATTGGGTTATGGGTATGCTTTTAGTCATCAGCTCATGGAGAGCCACTTCCAGGAAAGGGCTCAGCTTCCATTCAGGTATTTGATTCTGATTTTAAAGGTTAACTCAGTGCTCTGCTATCAACATTCTCTGCCTTTTCTTTATTCAGCCATGTTTCCTTATTGTTCAAGGTAAGGGAGCTGGAATTTATGAGCTGCGACAAAACACACCGAATATAACACATCCTGCAAACATGTTATTGTAGAAACTTATTTGATCTGAGCAGAAATAGTAACCCCTGCCCTGCCAATGGCTCATGGGAAAACAGTTCCATGGTCTTATGTAAAGTGTTGCCTGAGCGGTTTTCCTTAGCAATATACTCTAAGGAATGAACGTTGTATGGTATTATGTGTCTATGTGCACATACATGTGTTTGCCGGTGAGTGTGCCCATGTATGCTTAAATGGAGGACAAAGGTGAACTTTGCTTGTCTTCTTCAATTGCTTTATATTTTGAGACAGGGCTTCTCACTGAGCCTAGAGCTCACCGATGGGCAAGACTAGCTGGCCAGTAAGCTGCATTAGGAGCCTGGCATCTCTACCTCCTCCTATTACCAGTGCTAGAATTACAAGTGGGCACAGCTATGCCCAGATTTTACCTGGGTGCTGGGGATCCAAACTCGGGTCCTCATGCTAGCCTGGCAAGCACTTTACCCAGTGAGCCATCTTTCTAGCCCCTGGGAAAATACTTCTTAAAGAAAATAAAATCAGTTTAGGCATCAAACAAAACATAAATCTTTTAGAGAGTTGGGCTTGGGAAATGGCAGGCCCATTCATTGTTTTGTGACTCTCAGAATCCCCTCTACATGGGGGGATGCTCAGAGAACCTTCTCTCCCTGTTCAGCCACAGTGAGCTCAGACCGTCACAGCAGACTGTCACATGCAGATGTCTACAATCCTGAGTGAGTCAAGGAACTAAGATTTAAAAAGAGAGCTTGATTATACAGGCTCGCCACTACAGCTTCCTCTTCGGATGATCAGACGTAAAATATATTGTCCACTATGTCCAGGAGGGCCATGGCTTCGGAAACAGTAGCCAATCCAGAGGCCATAAACTGCCTGTGTTCTTGACTTTGGTTTGTGCTTGGGATTCTCACTACCTGAGAAGAGTGACCTTCCTTAGGAGAGAAGGACCCCCAGGATCACTCACTCTGCTCATTTGCTATGTGAGCATGGGCCACTTGCTAAACCTCTCTGTAACATACTTCTCTCTGTAAAGCAAGGCAACTGGATGGATAATTCTTTCAGGACTCTGTCTTCACAGGCTCTGGTCTAAGGCAAAACTTTTTTTTCTGGAAAAAGCAGAGAGTGAATTTGTAAGGACATTTGATAGCATCTCTGTCACAGCTATTCAATACTTGTGGTGCATGCTCTGCAGGGTGCCGCTCTCCCTGTAAGGGTACACAAACAAGCAGCAGGCTGTTCAACCAGGCATCAACAGCCACCCCCTCCCCAGCCTCGGGAATGATAGAGTCCCCCTGAGAGAACCAGCCAGGGGTGAGGAGTGGGGAGGCGCTTGTCAAAAGGGAGCCTGAGGAAAGCGGGGTGCTTCAGGGCTCCAGATCCCTACTGGCTGCCTGAGCCCACCCAACCCCTTCTTTCTCCCAGACGGCTACCACTGTCCTCTCCTCTAAAGAGCCTCTCAGAGTCTCACCACCTCACAGTGGACAGAGAGAGACAGCTGCTTTCTCCTCTACACTCCAGAGCAGACTGAGTAACTGGGTAAACTTCCAGATTTGGAATGATCAATACTGCAGAACCTAGTGAGCCTCACCTGAGCTTGGTGGGTGTCTGGGGCACTCCATAGGGTATACCTTAATGGCTTTCCTGGGAAGCCTCAAGGTGGATGAGTGGGGCTTCGGAGAGGTCCCTTGTAGGTTGCTAGGTGTTACAATCTTGGTTGACAGGAACTGGCTGCCCAGGGACCTGCACTAAAGAAGCTATGAGAACTGGTCCCGGCCAGAATTGATTGCTGGAATTGGCCCTGGTGCAGAAACAAAGCACAGGGGACATAGGTCACTTATTTGTTACCCCAGCTCTACCATTAGCTTTGACTTCACCTCTTCTGCTGCACTTAGTGCAAGTGAACAGAGTCTACCAAAGGCCTTCCTTTTCCGTTTGAGAAGACACAGGCCCAGAGCAGTCAAGAGATCAGCCTGAAGTGACACAGTGAGAGCATTCCATGGTTGGCGGTCTTCCCGAGTTTCTGTGTTTTCTAAAACCTAGAGGAGTCTGGACAGGTCAGAATTAGGGTTTTACTGCTGTCTCCAACTTAAAATTCCAGGGCTTTCTGCTCTGGCTCAGGTCTCAGGCAGGGCGTCCTCAAACCAGTACAAGAGGAAGCCTCCTCTCTTTGTGTTTGGATTCAGATAAGGGCATTTTCAAGCTCCTTGAGATCAAGGTGGCAGCCAGCCAGTGCTATTTCCACCCAAAGATCAATCAAGGCTGTCCCCGGTCTCAGGCACAGGGCGGCTGGCGCTCACAGACAGAGCCAGGGGGAATCTATAGCCAGGGAGGGCTGATTACTAGCTCCTGGAGCCAGCAGGCTTGGAGCACCCTTTCAGAGGCAGAGACGTGACACAAATCTTCCCACTGCTGGGCCAGCGCTTCCTTATGTGTCTGCCGGGGGTGGGGGGTGGGGGTGGTGGGGGTTGACACTCAGGCAAGGTCTGCACCCAGAGCCCAGCCATTAAGAAATTCATTAATCAGAATCGTGTTTACAGCCCTCTGGCAAGCCATCGTAATTCACTGGCTCAAGCTAGACCCTGCGCCTTCCTGCAAACTGCTGTGACATTTGGTAAAAATATCAGCTTGGGCCAGGGCAAGGCAGGAGGTGTGTGTGCGATCCACGCTGACTTGTGAAGTGCAGGCGCAGCGTGGGTCACAGGCACCAGAGAAGGCTGTGGGGACAGGCTGTCACTGGCTCCCAGTGTCATCTTGAACACGTCACTACCCTGTCATCTCGCATCTGTATTGGGGAGGATCTGGGGTAAGTGAGATGGTAAAAATCTGTCAGCCCACAGATTTGTCCCGTGTGGTCTGTGGTCTGAGGAAGATCGGCCAGCATGATGTGAAGGGAGGGAAAAAGAGTTCCTTGCCAACCTTTGAAAACTGTAGGATTCACATGAAAATCCAGATTTCCTGTTGAGCTGAGGGAATATTCCTGCAGAGCAGTGTTGGCCTGGAGCTGACTAAGCTCCCAGCATCCACAGATGGGCCTGGCGTTAACTCTGGCAAACTGTAGCTCATGGGCAGCTCGTGGAGGCCAATTTTAATGTGGGTCTCCAATAGTGGGCATGGGCCAGGGTTCCACAGAAGGCGGGGTAGGTTGTGCGCTATACAAGGCACTCAGGTTTGGGGTCAAACAGGGACAGAATTGCTACAATCTGTCTGGCTTGCTGAGGGAGCTCTCTTCTACCAAGGAAGGGGTGGGTTGTTTTTTTTTTTTTTTTTTTTTTTTTTTGGTTTGTTTTGGTTTTTTCCAGGGAGGTCATACGAAGGTGTCTTTCAAACTGGCATCGGTCCTGTCTGGGCCACCGAGTTACCACAGATTGCATTCCACAGGGAGGGGGGAGAGAGGAGGGGACGCAGGGCTTCCCCAGTGTTACACACAGACAAGATGGTTGAGGAAGGAAGCCCTCAGCTGCAGGCAAGTTTAGGCCTGTCCTGAGCCTCATTTAGCAAACAATGGCCTCAGCCCACTGATCCCAAAGGCCCTTCCAGCTCTACAGGATGCAAATCTGCAGCTGTGTTACTGCCTGAGATCACCTGAAGGATGGCCAGCCTGTACCTATGCTCTGGGACTCCTGGGCAGGAGCTACAGCTAGAACCCAGGACAGTACAACAGTACGGGTCTTCTTTTCCACGTGTGTGTGTGTGTGTGTGTGTGTGTGTGTGTGTGTGTGTGTGTGTATGTGTGTGTGTGTGTGTGTGTGTGTGTGTGTGTACCTGGTTCCAGTGCCCAGGGCTGCCATAATTATAGGCTTCATTCATACTAGCCCCTGAACCCTGCTCACTCTGTTTCCTGTGTTTTCTCAGATAGAAAGGAAAGATCTTTAGTGGACTACATCCACTCTACACTAGTACAGGAAGAAAGTTGAGGTCAAAGCTTAAGGCAGAGCTAGGGTGGCAGATACATGACACATGTCCCCTGCTCTCTGTTCCAGCACCAGGACCAACTTATATGATCCTGAGCAGCCAGCCCGGGTCAATCATGATTGCTGTGTGTGAGAGGATGAATGTTCCCTCCGTGCACTGGAATATTTGTCTTCTTGGCTTTAGGCTGAGTAGCAGCTTGCATCCTAGAAAGAGCACTGAACCAGGAGTCTGGAGACTGGGTCGTTAGCTGGCCAAAGACCCCCAGCCCCTGCTTCACGGGAGGTCTCCCCCAGTTCAGGGTTCATGTGCTAGTGTGAGCAAAAGTTGTGCATTATGCCTACTTGGAGCATCCGGATGCCAGATGCTCCACACGGCACTTTGTACAACCTCTTTCTTGGTTATAATAGCCCCTGACTAGCAGAGATCAATACTGTCCATCCTGCAGAAGAAGGCACTGAAGTACAGTTGAGGTAAAAAGTGGTGGCGCACGCCTTTAATCTCAGAGCTTGGGAGGCAGAGGCAGGTGGATTTCTGAGTTCGAGACCATCCTGGTCTACAGAGTGAGTTCCAGGACAGCCAGGGCTACACAGAGAAACTCTGTCTTGAAAAACCAAAAAAAAAAGAGAAAAAAAAAAACAACTCACATTCAGGACTTAGCATCCAGGCTGGAATTAAACCTGGGCATCTAGAGAGAGATTATATATGCTCCCCTCTCCGAGTCACCTGCTCTCTGGGCCCACTGTGACTCTGGCCACATGGTGGGAAGGCTGTTGTACATTTGTTTTTCAGTCAGAACCTCAAAAGGCTGCAGGATTTCTCCCCTAGTCCTTTTGGAATGCTCTGCCAGGGCTGCCCATGTGTGATATAAGAATGCCTGGAAGAGATACAAGCACTCAGTGGACAGCCAGTGTTAGCCCTTTGGTGGGCCTTTCCATCTAAAGGAATGCAGCTTTCCAGGGAGTCCTACGAGATGAACATGAACAGCACTGGCTGTCCAGTTAACAAAACTGTAAAAAACAAGACCGTTAGGTTTTGAGTTGCTTGTTCCACAGCAATGTTAGCTGATACATGAGCTCCTATCAAAGGTATCCTCTGAATATTACTGATATATTTCACATATAGCTCTACAGAGGAGAGGGAACAGGGCAAAGCTGACTGTGGAGCCATACACTCTCAGACTTTACCTTCTGTGTATCCCAGCAGATGGTGGTCACAGAATGCCTGCACCACCACCACCACCACCACCACCACCACCACCATCCTTCTCTCTCTCTCTCTCTCCATTTTATATATATACATATACATATTCACACATACATGTATATATATTTCCGAGCACTGTGCCTGTCACTGAGTGTTCCCTAATGTTCTCCTTCTGGACAGTCCACATCACTTGCCTAACAAGAGTTCCTCTTACATTTACACAAACAGAGTATATGGGTGTCAGAAGTTCCTGGAGCTGTGCAGGAGTATCCAGGCACCCAGATCCCCAGGATTTATGTTGTATGCATACTTAGATGGTAGCCCTGTGAAGTAGTTGCTACTAGCCCTATTTTTCTCAGATGAAGAAACTAAAACCCAAAGAAAGAACCGGGTCAGCTTTCCCATTCCTGGTCGAGGGCCTTGGCCTTTGGGCCTGCTGGGCCTTTCTTTTCATTTAGAGTTTGATGGCTCCCATCCCACCTGAAGCCTAGCCACCAGCCTCAAAGGCTAGTCCCACTCTGAGAAACTCACAGGGAGGAGGATGTCCTACAGGAGACAGAGCCCAGGGCTGCCTTCCCTCTTAGGTAAGCTCATTCCACAGCTCTCCAATCCTCAGTCCTTAGTCTTCGACTCTGGCTCCCGTTCCCCCCCAGCCAGGCCCTCCCCCATAACATCTCTATGAGGACAACTTATTTGCTTTCCTTGTACTGTGGTAAAATACCCCCTAAAAGGCTCCTTACAGGTTTCTTAAGGGTTTTCCACATCATGGTGGGAACGTGAGAGCCACAAGAGCTTGAGCTAGTCATGGCGCATCTGCAAAGAGCAGAGGCGAATGCACTCAGCAGTCCAGCTGCCCTTCTCTGTTTGAACAGTGGAGCATTCCCTGCCCAGGGAATGGTCTCACCCAGAGCGGACCAGGCTTCCCCGACTTCAGTTAGCAATTAAGAACCACCCTTGTTGGCACAGGCCTTCCATCTGAGCACTCAGAGGCAGAGGCAGGCAGATCTCTGTGAGGCCAGCCTGGTCTACAGAGCTAGCGTAAATCCAAGGCTGCACAATGAAACTGTATCCTGAAAAATAAAACAAACCAACCAACCAAACAGCCCCACTCCCCACCCCCAGACATGGCCAGAGGCCCATCTTCCAAGTGATTCCAGGGCTGCCTGGTTGATAATTAACACTAGCATCTCAATGAGCCGCCTCCCTCTTTTCTTTCTCTGTGGGGCTGAGACCACACAGAGCAAACAGACCTACGGAACATGGGCCGAGTGTCGGTACAAGATAAACACAACCCTCTTTAATCAATGCAGCAATCCCAGAGTTGTCACCCTGGAGTCACAACTGAAGAAACTAGGGCCCCAAGAGGTTAAGTCCCTTTCTCAAGAAGACACATTTAGCAGCTGTCAGAGCTGGGATTTGAACGCAGACCCTCTGACTTCAGAGCCTTGGCTGTTTCCACTCCACCACCTGGCATCTCCCAGAGGAAACCGGAGAGCCCAGCATGGAAACTCCAGGGTGGAAAAACTGCAGTAATGAAGGGAGAGAGAGAGCCAAAGCCGGGCCCCCAGGGACTTGCTTCCTCATCACTTGGAGCCCCAGGAGGAGCTGGGGAGAGATTTTCCCAGTATCCTCTGCAGCTAATTACCAGCTTCACTTTTTCCTTTCCCTCTTTGAATGTTTCCAACACTCTCATCATCTGGGGCTTGGGATCCAGCCCACAGGGCAGGGCTTCATGTCAGTCAGGGCAAGGGTTGGGATGCCAGGGTTGAGCCAGCCAGGATGGCACACTGTCCTTGGGTCAGTTGCCTGGACGTCTGCTCCGCAGGGCAGGGAACGGAATGCCACCGTCAATGTCACATGCGACTGCATCTGTGATTTTCAACCAAGATGGTTTGAATGAATAACTTGAGTGCTTCCTGGTACTCATTACATACCTGCTGTGATTCACTTCACGGCGCCACTCTCACAGTCCTGGGACAATTGATACTGTTGATTATTGGTGGTCTTACTAGAAACCTTGCAGACTCACCTCCTATTGTTCACATCTGCCACCCCAAGAAGGCTCTCAGGGGTCCCCCACCCTCACAGCAATTTCAGCCCTCAGAATTGTAATCCATCCCCAAGGGAAAGTGATTTCCCCATTTGGAAAGCTGATGAAAACCCAGGTCTCACTGAGCCCTGAGCTAGTCCCTTTACACACAGTACTCTGCTTGATATGAAGAAAGCTAAGGCCCCTGGAGGCAAGGAGGGATCTTGCTGCCCAGACAGCAGCAGCTGCAACACTTCCACAGGACCTTCCTAACCACCACAGAACCCTCATGAAGACTCTCTTTTCTACTCCCCAACCCCTACCCAGAGTGTTTGCAGGCTTCTGCGGGGGGGGGGGGGGGGGGGGGGGGTTCTGCAGTCTTTCAGGCCTTTCTGTCAGACCGCCGCTTCTCTCCTCCCACAAGCCCCGATTTACCACACTAGCGCCTCCTCCACTCCACTGCCTTCCTTCCTCGGGCAAGGTTCTTGGGTCCAGGATTAGTTCACCACTCTGGGATGATCACTGCTGCCCAGCTTTGGAGCCTAATCCTTGAAGAGAAGTGGGCACTCCCTGCAGATCTAGAGGGCAGCAGCTAACACTTGCACATGCTCATTGGATAGCTCTGGTCACCCCACCACCCCACCACCACCCCAGACACCCCATGGCCTCCACAGTGGGCCTTTGTAGAGACCTGTATGGAAAGAAATATGTCCTGAAATGGAGATCAAGATTATGTCCATGCTTGTGAATAAGAAAAAAATGGGGTTCTAAGACATCCTTAATTCAAGGATATCCAAGACCTGTCTGGACAGCATAGGGACAGGCTTCTAGAGAGAGGGAGGAAGAGAGGGAGGGAGAGAGGGAGGGAGGGAGAGAGAGAGAGAGAGAGAGAGAGAGAGAGAGAGAGAGAGAGAGAAGAAGAAGAAGAAGAAGAAGAAGAAGGAGAAGGAGAAGGAGAAGGAGAAGGAGAAGGAGAAGGAGAAGAGGAGAAGAGAGGAGAGGAGAGGAGAGAAGAGGAAAGAGGAGAGAAGAGGAGAGAAGAGGAGAGGAGGAAGGGGGTCTGGGAAAATAGTTCTGTTGTAGAGTGATACACAGCATGCCCAAAGCTTGATCCACAATGTATGTCTATTGTTGGGAACGGCGGCAGCGACCACGTCAGAAAGCACCACACACTAGGTCCAAACAGTTCCAAGTAAAGAGGTTTAATTAAGAGAAGGAGAGGGGGCAGTAGCTCGGAGAGAGAGAGAGGGGAAAGAGAGAGAGAGAAAGGAATGCTCCTCGTATTTATGTCATTGCTGACGTGTACAGCCGGGTAAAGGTTGGAGGCGATTCCAATGGATTCTGGGAATATGGCGGCTGTTGCTCGGCAACAGGTCTCTGAGACCCGCCCATGAGTCACTACAGTCTTTGGATGCTAACATCTATAGATATGTATGTCTAGATATAACAATGTATGTCTATAATCTCAGTACTACTATAAAGGTAGGAAGATTAGATGTTCAAAGTCGTTCCTGGTTGCATAGTGACTTGGAAGCTAGCCTAGGTTATGTGAGGCCAGGAGTGGGGGGGTTGATTGTGTTTGTCTCTTCTCTTCCCCTGTCCTCTATCTCTTTCCCCGAATTAAAGGCTGCACGGCTAGTGAGAACTGGGTCTGATTTGGAAACAGCTCTGCCAAGAGCTAGCACAGGTAATGAAGGCATGAAAAGGCTGAGATCATGAGTAGAGAAGGACTTATGAATGCCACAGGGTACTCACAGCTTCCTCTCCTCCAGACCCTTAAAGGTGCCTCCCTCCAGCAAGCCTCCTGGGTTGGACAGCATTAGAAAGAGGGCTGATGGGAACTTCCTTCCACTCTCCAACATTAGGTGTGGGATGAAGATGAGGGGCACAGGACCCTGAGGCTCAGTCCAGCTCCACCTCAACTTCTGTCCTCTCAGCCCCAGAGCTCACTGTTCTGAGTCGCACCCTGCCTTGCTGAGATCTGCGTGGCGCTGGTGCTGCTTGGAGAAGCCTCACACGGAGGCAGAGCAGAACCAAGAGAGGGCAGGGATGGTGCCAGGAGGAAGCCCTGAGCATGTGTCAGTATTGAGCCAAAGACGGGAGGTTATTTTTAGAGGCAGCCTGGTGGGGTAGCCGTCTGTTCTGTTGCGCTCTGACAGGGAGATGCCCTTAGGAGGAGAAGAGAACGTCATGGTCTAACCCTCAGATTCTCTGGGCCTCCTCCGAGTCTGACAGAGCTGGCTTCCTCCAGGGAGCCAACCTGCTGACGGTTCCTTAGTCTCAATTTTGTGAGCACAGAAGCAGGGTGGAAGGAGTCACTAAGTGTCTTGAACAGCCTCTGTGCCCCAGGTGTCTTACACACATCTCTCACCTCATTAATTCTCCCAGAAAGCCAGAGAAGCGGGCCTTGATCCTTCCTGTTTTACAGGAGAGAACACTAACCCTTGGAGAGAATATATAACTTGCCCGGGATCACCCAGTTTGTCAACGGTAATGCCAGAACTTTAACCCAAATCCCTCCCTCCTTTCACTCCGTGCTGATTCACAAAAACGCGTCATCCCTGGCCTAAAGGAGGACCCTGAAGACTCTGATCTGACCATAGCTCCTCCTTCATTCCTGTGATGTTTGGGCCCAACCTTCCACTGAGCCTTGCAGACTCCTAGAGTGAGTCAGCGCTGGCTCCAGGCGACCACTGAGGACAATGGACATTTACTGTCTACTGTAAATCAGGCCCTAGGCTCTGTTCAACCCTACAATTAACCCATGAGGTAGCCACACACACAGGGGGCTCCCAGTATGCTCTGTCCTCTGTGCTCCAGGCTGCTCCCCTATTCTTTCAAATTCATTATGACCCCACAGGTGAGGAAAGCAAGGACAGGGAGAGCACTTGACCTAGGACCCCCTATCCCATTTGTGTGTCTAGGTAACTTCTCTTCCTTTCTTCCTTCCTCCCCTAGTAGGTTTGAGTCATATTCTTCCGGCCTCAGGAGTGCTGAGGGCCTAAGAGGCCTTAGAGGTCCTCCCAAACACAGCACCTTGAGCCCCCGACTTACAAGCTGGGGCTGTGAGTCCTTTAACTTTATTGCTTGGAATGAGAGAGGATGGAAAGGTCTATAGACTGCTCACTTACAAACAAGGACTGCTGCTTCTTTAACATATCCTTGTCTGCTCCAGCCTTCTACAGAGGCCCCCTACCCTGAGCTGGGAGGTCCAGAAGGCAGAACCAAGGTAGGATGTGTTCTCCTGGTACCTGCATGTCTCTGGGAGTCATGCCATCGGCCAGAGGTCAAGCCCATGGAGACGTTAAGGGACTCAACTACATAAAAGGGAAATGTATGTTGGAAAATACAGGAATCCAGTCTTTCATCAGACGCCGCAGTCAAGGGAAGGCCTATGGATTGGAGAAAACAAAGCAGGTGACAGAGGAAGCGTTTGCATGGGAACCCAGAGCCCAGGGCCCTGTCCCTCTGACTGCCTGGACTATGTTGGCTGCTGTTTAAGTCCCTCCCTCTGGGGGCTCTCTCTGTATGAGGGAAGGGTCCTCTTAGTTCTTCAAAGTAGTAGATGAAGGCCTGTTGATGCAAGCCACGGTCTCAGCCCTGCTCATCCCACCCCTGCAGGACTTTTGCTCAGGATTCCTGTTACCTGGAAGGTACTGCATTCCTTTTTCTTTTTCTTTTCTTTTCTTTTTTTTAAAGCTTGCCTGCTTGTTTTGTTCCTCTTTAGGTCCTCCGGGCTGTCACGGGGCCCTAATGAGAAGGCAGCCCATGTAAGAACCCATGAGGGGTGGGCAGGGTGTCTGCAGTATGTACGTCCAATCAGACCCTGTACGTTGCAATCCCTTAGACTCACTATCTCTTCTTGCCTTCCCAACCCTCAGCACAGCTGGATGAATGGCTGCTTTCTGAGACACATGGCAGGTTTGGTTTGGGTCTGGTTTTGGTTTTGGTTTTGGTTTTTGGTTTTTTGCTTTTTGGTTTTTTTTTTAGAAGAAGAAGAAAAAAAAAACTCAGAGAGGAAAAATTGCAATAGGAAAGGGAGAGATTACAGAAGGAAGAAAACGGACTAATGGAGATGGATTCACAATAAGGTTTTCTCCACAGTAATTCCAATAATTAAAATGTCTCAGGGCCCAAGCTACAAAGAATGGAACAGCATGTCTCACTCCACCCCCCAAACAGAGGGTACATTACGTCATCATCCATTGTGATTACATCATCTTCAGTAGCAAGCCAGTAATAGGTCCCATGCTTCCCAATTAATCAGCCCCACCATTTCTGATTCAAGACATGAAAGTGTGTGCGTGTGCGTGTGCGTGTGCGTGTGCGTGTGCGTGTGTGTGTGTGTGTGTGTGTGTGTGTGTGTGTTTGGGGGCGAGGGGCTCCACCCAGGTTTGTGGTCCTATCTTTGTAGGTTGGGAAATGGGCCGCAGACTCACCCACTTAGCTAGGGAGAAGCTTTGAAAACGGTCTGGGTAATTCTCCTCTTACTCCACTCCCCAGGGTGAGGAATGGCCTTGGTGACTGGTGCCTATTGACAGCCCAGACCTGGGAGAAAGGCGGCCCAGACAGGGTTCCAGACAGGATGGCAGGGACCAGGAACCACCCCCAGCAGCAGCCAAGCAAAGGTGATCTCTCTCCAGTGGAGCTGGCTGTCCCTTTCTCCTCAGGGAGCCTTGATTAAGCTGGACCCTTACAGAGCAGTGAAGGATGGAAATGAGAGAGGAGGGGGGTGAGCAGCAGACAGGCAGGGAGGGGCCTCTCGAGCCTGGAGAAGAGACAGTGCCTATTTAGGCTAGACTCAGGGCAGGCTCTGCCCAGCTACTGCCTCTTAGCACTTTAATCAAATGCCTTGCAGATGGGTTAGCCCAATGTCAAAAATCCAATCGGATACATTTATTGGCCTCACAACCAATTTTCTGCGATGTATCATCAGGGACTGATGGTCCGTTCCCTGGCGGCAAAGGAGTTGGCAATAATGGAGCTAGGAGAGCTACTGTGCCCTCAATATTGTCTCAGGCAGTCACGGGAGGGGTGGGGGAGGAAAGGAGGCTGAGCCCAGAGGAGCCGAGAGGTGGGCAGATGGGAAGATAGAAGGAGCTAGATTTGAACCTCCAACAGGCAGGCCCTTTACAGTCTATGTGACCTGGGGCACTGCCAACCTTCTCGCCTCTAACTCCCTCCCTAGCATCCTAATCAACCCTTCCGGGAGACTTGGAAAGGCCTGTTGATGCAAGCCACAGCCTCAGCCCTGCTCACCCCACCCCTGCAAGACTTTTGCTCAGGCTCCTGTTACCTGAAAGATTCTGCATTCCTTTTTTTTTTTTTTTTTTTTTTAAAGCTCGCCTGCTTGTTTTGCTCCTCCTTAGGCAGTCAGCTCACACCACCCCTCGGCAGGCAGCAGCCTTCCCCAAGCAGAACAAACAGGTCCAACACCCTTACCTTGCTCTAGTAACACGATTTCTGAGCTGGCTCTTCCATCATTGTGCCTGGCCCTGTGGCCAAGGTTGGCAGTAACAACAGGACTTAGCCAAAGATCACCATAAGCACACCTGCGGCTCGACAAAGGTGTGTGTGTTGGGGCTGGGGGTGGGGGTGGGGGGGAGTAGATACCCATCATACAGAAAAACACGTGTGTCGTGAGTAACAGTGGGGTGTCTCAATGAGAGGTGGGAGAACTAAGCTTCCCTCTGCCCCACCAGCATCCTACAAGGACAAGATTTAAGGAAGCAGAGGATGCTCCACATGAGAGAGTGGTCATGAATCCAGGAGGAAGGATCCATCAAAGCCAGGACTTTGATCTGAAAGAAGCTGTGGACCCTGAGACCGGCCAGGATTGGGACTGTGTGGTGATCTCTATAGAGTGACAATCTTCCTTATTGTCTGAGTCCTGACAAGATCACTAAGCCATCTTGTCTGTGTCTTGCTTGCGGCCTTGTCTGACAGTCTTTTCAGGAGATCCTACGGCTGGCTGTGAGGACCTCGCCAGCTCCTGCTGTCCAGGGCTGTCTGTGGCCTCCAGAATGGGGGTTAAACTTGGCACAGAGCAAACTGGCAACTGTGATCTGACCTGCCCAAGAGGTTGCAGCATGCAGGGTAGGTTTGTGGAATCTGTGCATCTGAAACCAGTGGCATGGGGTGAGGGTGGGGGAACGTGTGTGTGGGTGTGGGGGGGGGGGGGTGCAGCTGGAGGTCAGGAGCAGATCTGGTGTGCCAACAATCATCTGAGATAACAGACCGACTGCTCTCTTCGAGGTAAAAGTGCGGGCTCTGGGAAGGATTAACCTTATCTCTAGCTCCTTCCACCCTGGACGTTGGCCTGGAGGTCCGCAAGCTGTTCAAAATCTTAAAGCCTCAAGAGACAGGAAGAGAAAGGACTCAGAGTACAGCAGAAGGCAGAAGCCCAACCCAGGCAGGCTGGCTAGCAGGACTGCTATTTATCCTGAGGACGGCCCTGACCTTTCCCCAACAGGGACAGATGCGGGGAGCCTGGCTACATCCTTCCTTTTAAAACAAGAAATGGAAGCATTACTCACAAAGCCCAGCCATTTATCATGGTCTGGGGACATTAATTTGACAGTGTGTCATTTTCCATTTGGTTCGGGCCCGGTGGAGGCTGCCCTCGAAACACCTTCAATTAAACGCAGCTAATAGCACAGAGCTATTTTGAGCAAGGAGGGCCTCTGCCTCCCCACCCCCACCCCCAGGGCTGTGGCATGTGTGTGCTGGGGGAAGGGGGTGCTGCTGGGAAGTGTGGTTCAGGGTGATCCAGGGACGCATGGCTCCTGGGCTCCATGTGCAGGCAGAGTACACGCAGGGTGGACAAAATGAAAAGGTGCCCGCCCCCCTTTGTCTTTTGGATGTCCCCACAAACAGTTAGGCAGCACTGTGGTCCTGGACATAGGAAGAGGATGAACCAGTACCTTGCCCAGCATGGAGAAAGTGCAGGATTTAGAGCCTGGAATGCTTGCAAGTAGATCTAGCTGCTCTGTCTCCTAAGGTGTGACCTCAGCTAAGTCCCATAACTGCTCTGGGCCTCAGTTTCTTTTGTAAATGGAAGACAACAAGACTTCTCCCACAAAGCAGTTTGATGGTTTCTATGACCTTGTAAACACATACCAAACAACATACACCAGAGATGCATTCATTCATAGGGGATAACTCTGAAGAGCGTTGCTTACATTCTAAATTTGAAATATTCGGGGAAGACCACTACATCCTGAACACCCGGGTCTCCTCCTTCATTGGAACTCAGGTAGGGCAGAGTGGTTCAGGGTTAGCCGTGAGCTCCAGAGGAAGAATTTAGACTGCAGTCCCAGCTTGACCACCTCTGTGGTCTAGAGCAATCCACTTAACTTCTCTGTACCTCTGCCCTGGCCTGGGAGATCATCAGCCTGCCAAGGCTCCCCGGCAACGGTGATTGGATGAGAGGCTATGAGTGAGCAAGCCTCATAGCAAGTAGGCCTGTTCATCACTGTTGCTGGGCTTTTCCTCGCCTTAGCCCTGGGCCTAGAGGACATCACTGATGTCACTAATTACTTCATTTCAGCCACGCACTCAGCATTAAGTGTGGAGGACTGTGTTCTATCCTCATGGTATTAGATGGCCGGTGGCATTAGAATCTAGGTCCCTATGAGATCTGTTGTTTCTATTTTCAGAAATGACTAGAAAGGGGCTGGAGGTGTGGCTCAGTGGGTAGAGAGTTTGCCTAGCATACATGAGATCCTGGGTCCTCTCCCCAGTACCACATAAACCAGATGTAGTAGTGCATGCCTGTAATCCCAATACTTGGAAGCAGGGGCAAGAGTAACAGAAGTTCAAGGTTATTCTCAGTAAGCTTGAGGCCCCTTTAGGGTACATGAGACCCTGTCTCAACAAACAAACAAACAGACAAACAATTGCAGGGTGGGCCTGATGGCATAAGCCTATTATCTCAGCTACGAGGGAGCTGAGTCGGGAGTCAGGATGGTAGTAAGTTCAAAGCCTACCTGCGCCATCAACAGAGATAGACCACACCCATTCTGGGCAACTTTTTGAAATCCTGTCTCAAAACCTAAATAAGGACCTGGGATAGGATGTAGTTCTGTGGTAGAGCTCTTACGTCTGTGGGGCCAGGCCCACGCTCTGCAGTACCGGGAAGGAAAATGGTCGGCAATTTCACATATTCACAATCACACCTTCTGCTGTACTGAGAAGGTCCTTGGGGCTCAGCCTGCTCTGCTCAGGGCTCGAAGGTGAACACTGGAGTCAAGAAGTCTCGAGGCAGCCAGCATCAAAACCTGTCCCTTCAGTCTGTGGAATACAAATCTGTCTCAGAGGCCTGAGACAAGCCTCAAGCTCTGGGAGAAAAAAAAGGTGATAGAGGAGCCCTGTTTCCACACATCCATCCATTCCCAAACTTAAACCTCTTGGTTCCACAAGGCTATGGTCAGTTAGGGGTCTAAAATACCTCGTAAGAACCAAAACAATACTTTATACACAGTGGGGACGAGAGGGGGGGGACCCAAAGGTCAAGCCATCGGGCTCTTGGGGATTCACGCTCAGAGTGTCAATGCCCAGTCAGAGCTTATCACAGGAAGAACTCTCACAACCACAGGCACTAGGAGCCCCAATTTACAGCTCATCCAGCAGAGTTTCCTGCTAAGGGCCTTATCGATTCCTCCAGAGCACTGGGCTGGGGGTAAGCCACTGCTCGCCCTGTACTGTCTCTGACATGGTGTTTGTAACAAGCAAGATGCTTTGAGTACCAGCTATGCTCCAGACCTGCCTGACTCAGATTTCTTAACTAGGCAGCACCAGGACCCTGGACTCTTCACCAACTTGAATGGGCTTTTCTGTGACGTAGCTTTGCACTGGCTCCTTTCTCTCTCTGGGCCTTGTCTTTCTGTCTGCAAAAGAAAGAAACCCCCGTGAAGAAGGGAGCTGGAGTCAGGCACGCTGGTACAAGCCAGTAATCCTAGGTTCTCCGGAGGCTGCGATAAGAAGGTAGTGAGTTCAAGGCCAGCTTGCTTAACACATTCCAGGCCCTGGGTTCAGTCCCCAGTACTGGTTGGGGGTGAGGGAGGGTTGCCACGGTACATACGTGTGGCTCCAATTATTGAAGCCATTCAGAAGGCTGAAGCAGGAGGACGGCAAGTTCGAGGCTAGGCTTGGCTACATAGCAAGAACCTGTCCCAGTTCAATGGACACAAAGGGATGGGAGGAGATAGACGAGGGAAAGCAGGAGATAAGGAAGGGTAGGGAGAAGAGGGACTACATTCTTTTCTTCCTTCAGTATTCTCTTTCTCACTGCTTGAGACAATCATATACAGACATTTCTTAGCAAGAACGGACGTCTTTGTCTGGTTGCCAGGCCGGAGCCCAGGAGATCCGAATTTTAAACGAGACACCAGACACAGCCACCAAAAACTAACTCAGTTTCTCAAGACAGTATTTCTTTCCCGTCCCCACAGGTGTGAGAGTTTCTAGACGGCAGCCTGGCAGGATGTGTGTGTGTGGTGGTGGTGGTGATGGTGGTGGGGGTTACAAAGGTTCATATCCTTCGCAGCCACCCCAAGGCAAGGGTGCAAAGGATGCAAAGTACACAAGGGCACAGGTGCTCCTTCCTGGGGGGAAATAAAGCCAAATGCATGCAGAGCCACAAGGGACTTGCTGGTTAAGTAACCACCCCTTGTCTTCTTGATGAGATATAAAATATTATATGGCAATAAAGAAAGAAGTCCATAAAACTTACAGTTACATGGGAAAGTAGATGTTTTAACAGTAGGAAAATGAATCATGGTTCTGATCCGGTTAAACATAGTCGATTAAACGTAGCTTGCCCTTCTCTCACTAGCAGTATTCCCTTAAGTTAACAATAAAGGAAGAGGAAGAGTAAAACGCGGAATCTGAAGTGGTTTGGCACATCAGTGGATGAAAGGCCTCAACAGCTACCTGGGCTCAGGAAAGCAGAAGGGTTCGGGGGTCAGGACTCAACACAGTAGGGAAAGTTACAAGCCACAGCCCTCCCAGAGGGGAGACCAGAGAGAAGTATGAATTTGTCTTAGGAATTCCTGAGGGACTCTTTAACTTGAAAGCTTTAACGTGCAAAACTCCACAGCTGTGCAGAGCTGAAGGTGGTTAAAAAATCCCAGGATAAAGCAGCTCCTCTCTCAGAATTCTCCCCACCCCCCACCCCATAGCAGCAACGCCGTGGTGTCTGACTTCATTTGGAACTATAGAAATAGAAGCAAAGGCATCACGCTTTCAACACAGGACAGGAATATCAGTCCCAACAGAAATCTGTACTTAACCTGATCATAAGTCAAGCATGAATATGGAATAGGTGCTCTTCAGACCAGCAAGGAATCCCATGAACTCTTCTTAGGAAGTTACCATAGCATGTGCTTCAGACAAACAAGAGTGTAAACAAAGAAATGGGAACCCGTTGGACACAGGAGTAAGATCTCCCCGGAAGCTTGTAGCTTTTCAGAAGACAAGGATGGAGTGG
>JADRCD010198192.1:0-23282 GCA_019843815.1 Montemys delectorum
TGAGTATATACCATGTGGTGTTCTTTTCTGTCTGAGTTGCCTCACTGAGGATGATATTTTCTAGTCTCATCCATTTGCCTACAAAAATCATTTTGTCCCTGTTTTTAACAGCTGAATATTATGTCATTGTGTAAATGAACCACATTTCTCGTTTCCATTCTTTTGTTGAGGGACCTCTAGGTTGTTTCCAGCTTCTTGTTATCACAGATATGGCTGCTATGAACATAGTGGAGCATGTGTCCTTATGATATGTTGGAGCATCTTCTGGGTATATGCCCAGTAGTGGTATCACTGGGTCTTCAGGTAAAACTATTTGCAGTTTTCTGAGGAATTGCCAGATTCTTTTCCAATTGGTTTTATCAGATTGCAGTCTCACTAACAATAGAGGAGTGTTCCTATTCTCCACAGGATCGCCAGCATCTTCTGTCACCTGAGATTTTGACCTTAGCCATTCTAATTGATGTTAGGAGGAATCTCGGTGTTTTTGAGGCTTCAATCCTATGTAGAAGGTTGAATGAAATAATTGCAGGAGGTAAGTGAGGGAGAGGCTTGAGAGGGAGAGAGGAGGGGTAGGGAGAATAAGGGAGGACATGATCAGGTACAGGAAGGGACAGGAGAAAAGTACATAGGTTCTAGAAATTGAACAGAAATATGTAGCAGTGGGGGATAGGGAACTGTTGATAGCCTGTAGAAAGTCCCATACTCCAGGGAAGAAAGAGGCTTCCAGAGCACAACATGAATGACATTATCTGAAATACCCAAGAAAGGGAAGATAGAACCTGTAGAGACCAACTCCAGTAGATAGGCAAAGCTCCCAGTTGAGGAATGAGGCCATCCATCCACCTCAAAAATATCAGTCCAGAATTCTTCCTGTCAAAAGCAACTGTAGGGACAGAGTGGAGCAGAGACTGAAGGGAAGGCCATCCATAGACTGCTCCACCTACAGATCTATTACATCTACAGGCACCAAACCAAGTCACCATTGCTGATGCCAAGAAAAGCTTGCTGACAGGATCCTTGTATAGCTGTCTCCTGAGAGACTCTGCCAGATGTGGATGCAAGCAGCCAAACATCAGACTGAGCATGGGAGCCCCAGTGGAGAAGTTAAGGCAAGGACTGAAGAAGCTGAAGGGGTTTGTGACCTCATAGGAAGAACAACAATATCAAGTAACCAGATCACTCCAAAGCTCTCAGGGACTGAAACACCAACCAAAGAGTACACATGGAAGGACCCATGGCTACAGCTGGATATGTAGCAGAGGATTGCCTTATATGGCATCAAAGGGAGGGGAGCCTTTTGGCCCTATGGAGGCTGGATGAGCCAGTGTAGGAAAATGATAGGGTTCTGAGGTGGGAATGGGTGGGTGAGTGGGGGAGTGCCCTCATAGAGGGAGTGGGGAGGGGATACGGGGTTTGTGGAGGAGAAATTGGGAAGATGGATACCATTTGAAATGTACAGAAATAAAATAACCAATAAAATTAAAAAAATAACGAAAAAAAAAAGAGCTGAGCAGGGAAAGAGATTCAGTCAGTTCTGTTTAGTTAGTTGGGAGTCACTGCAGTGAGTGCAATGTAATGAAGTTGAGTTCGTTCTTGAATTTCTGCAGATCAGTGCAGGGCAGCAGAGATAGTTAAATCCAGAATCAGATGGAGTCAGGAAATTAGAATAAATTGTCAGAGTTAGTTTAAGGCCAAGCAGAGCAATTCAGTGAGTAGCTGAGAGAAGCCAGATTGAATCAATCAGCTTGGAGAAGAGTTTGAGCTAAAAAAGTGGAATTGAGCCAGGTAAACAGAGTTCAGAAAGAGCCAGAAGGGGTAATCATATTCAGTAGTAAGCCTCAATGACAACAAGCATATCTGGCAAATAAAAGTTACTTTTGTATATAATCTTGCCTAAATCACTTATTTTATAAGGATGTAAAAAATATGACCTGAAAATGCAAGTGAAAATTTTAAAATAAAAATGAAAATTATCAAGGACAGAAAGATATTAAAATTAATATTGGTAATTATAGTTAATTCCTACTCATATAGTGGTAGCATGTACTCATGCATTGCCCAAACTCCTATAAAAGGAAGTGTGAATGTAGCACGTAGGGGTTCATTTAGGCTGTGGCCTTGAGTCATGATGAGTGCTTCTCATCCCTAGGCATAACAACCAGAATGAACAATCTTTACTCTCAGCCACTCCATCTTTTAGGGCACTCCTTCTCAGGAAATTTAAAGAAACAGTCACAATCACCCCTAATTTATTTTTCTATCGGTGGGAGGGCTATTTATTTTAAAAGTAGAATAATAAAACAAGTATATACTTTGAAAATTTTTTAAGGAAACAGGATAATTATAAAGTCACTCCAAAAATTCATTGTTGAAAGCTCAGAGTAAGAAAGTTTAGTTAGAATAATAACACTGTATTTTCCAAATTTGATAGAGGGCATTAGTAAACACAGGTAAATAACTTGATGAAACATAAGAATGAAAACTTCAAATCAACTCATATTTAAGCACAATGTATTTCAGCTATTGAAAACATGGTAATGACAGTGCAAACATAAAGAATAACAAAGAAGTTATTACCACTATGATGATACACAGAGCCTTGATCACAGTCCTTCGAGTCAGAGTCATGGCAGTGGAGAAGAAAATAGTCCTGGAAGATAAACAGAGCAAGGCAAATAAGCAGAAAATAAAATAAAACAGTGACATTGAGATATAAACCTTAGGTATCAAATAGAAGACATAGTGACTCTAAGCATTCCACACAGTAAATACTAGGTAAGTAAAGAAACAGTGGTTTGAGAATGACAACAGACCAAAAGGCACCACAGTCCAGCAAAATATCTTGTGTGCTAGTCTTTCATGTGCATGGAAAATTCTTTAGAAGAGTTTTGAAGAAACTGAAACACATGTACTGCTTCTGGGAATGTAAAATGATGTAGACCTATACGGATACAAGTTTTCCAGTTTCTCAAAATAGTTCAAAAGAGAGTTTGTATGTTATCTACCATTTATCTTGTACCATGAATCAAGAAAAGATTTGACAGATATGAATGCACATGTTAATTATGTTTTACAGTAGCATTATTTATACCAGCAAAGGTAGAAGTGTAAAATATCTCACTGTAGAAAGAGAGATGAATGGATTAGCAATACATGGTTCATACTTGAAATAAACATTGGTATGACATACAAGGAGAGGAAATTATGTCATATAAACATACCTTAACTTCAAATGTGTTAAGTTATATAAGCCAGTCACAAAAGATCAAATACTGTATAACTATACTAACATAATTAAAATTAGCAAATTTATGGAGACAAGAGGAGTTCTAGAAGAGAAGTAATCAGACTGCTTGTTCAGTAACATTTTTAAGTTTTAAAAAACTGGAAATGTTGTAGAGATCAATATATGTCATGGTTTCACAGTAATGTGAATCTCTACATACATACATACATACATATATAACATGTTATATATTTTATAACAATAAATATTATTATCATGTTGTCAATAAATTTGTCACAATAGTCACAAATAACATAAAATAACTTGGTGTAAGATCTGAATAACAAGAATATCAAGTCTCTGAAGAAAGAAACTGAAGAAGACCTCAGAAAAATGCAAAGATCTCCCATGCTAATGGATTAGGAGGATTAACATAGTAAAAATGGTCATCCTACCAAAGCAATCTCCAGATTCATTGCAATCCCCATCAAAATTCCAACACAAATTTTCAAAGACATGGTAAGAACAATTCCCAATTTCATAAGGAAAAACACATCTCTAGGATA
The DNA here is from genome assembly GCA_019843815.1 of Montemys delectorum. NCBI lineage: Eukaryota > Metazoa > Chordata > Mammalia > Rodentia > Muridae > Montemys > Montemys delectorum. Next base: position 3,793 of record JADRCD010198192.1, read on the forward strand.
GTAAAATAAATTCTAAACAATAAAAGAACTTCTGGGGGAGTCACCCTCCCTGACTTCAACCTGTGATAAAAAAAAAAAAACAAAAAACAAAAAACAAAAAACAAAAAACAAAAAAAAACAAAAAAAAAAAACCCAAAAACTCATGATGCTGGTACTGAGACCAACAGGTAGATCAATGGAATACAATTGAAGATCCAGAATTAAACCCACAACCTTATGGTCACCTGATCTTTGACAAAGAAACAAAAACCATCCAGTGGAAAAAGACAGCATATTCAACAAGTGGTACTGGTTCAAATGGCAGTTGGCATGTAGAAAAATGCAATTTGATCCATTCTTATCTTCTTGTACAAAGCTCAAGTCCATGTACATCAAGGACCTCCACATAAAACCAGATACATTAAATCTAATAGAAGAGAAAGTAGGAAAGGACCTAGAACACAATTTCCTGAACTGAATACCAATGGCTCAGTCTATAAGATCATCTATTGACAAATGGGATCTCATAAATTGAAAAGCTTCTATAAAGGAAAGGTCAATAGAACAAATTGGAAACTAAGGATTTGGAAAAGATCTCTACCAACCCTATATCCCATTGAGGGCTAATATCCAATATGCATGAAGAAGTCAAGAAAATAGACTCTAGAGAACCAGATAACATGATTAAAAATAGGGAACAGAGCTAAAAAAAAATTCTCAACTAAGGAATCTCAAATGGGCAAAAAGTACCTAAAGAAATGTTCAACATCCTTAGTCATCAGAGAAATTCACATCAAAACAACCCTGAGATTCCACCAGAAACCAGATAAAAAACTAAGATCAAAAACTCAGATGACAGAAGATGTTGGCAAGGATGTAGAGAAAGAGAAACACTCCTCTACTGCTTGTCAGATTGCAAGCTGGTAAAGTCACTCTGGCAATCTGTCTGGCAGAGCCTCAGAAAATTGGAAATAGCTCTTCCCGAGGACCCAGCTATATCACTTCTGGGCATGTACCCAAAAGATTCTCCAACATATACCAAGGACACATGCTCCACTATGTTCATAGCAGACTTTTTTTTTAAATAATTACTAGAAGCTATAAATAACTGAGATGTCCCTACATGGAAGGTTGGATACAGAAAATGTGGTACATTTACACAATGAAATATTACTCAGCTATGAAAAACAATGACTTCATGAAATTTGCAGGCAAATGCATGAGCCTAGAAAATATCATCCTTAGTGAGGTAACTCAATCACAAAAGAACACATATGGTATGCCCTCACTGATAAGTGGATATTAACTCAAAAGCTCAGAATGCCTACAATACAACTCATAAACCATATGAAGCTCAAGAATCAGGAAGTCCAAAGTGTGGATGCTTCAGTCCTTCTTAGAATGTGAAACAAAATAACCACTGGAGGTTGAGTGAGAGATGGACCTCGGAGGGAGGGGGGGGGGAGAGAAAAAAAGGGGACATGATCAGAAATGGGAAGGGACAGAAGGGAAGTATACAGGGTTTGGAAATTGAATAGAAATATGTCACAGTAGAGAATGAGGAAGTATTGTTAGCCACTAGAAAGTTCCAGATACCAGGGATGCAAGAGATTGCCAGGACCCAATGGGGATGACATTAGCCAAAATACCCAATAATGGAGATATAGAACCTAGAAATCATATCCATTGGAAAGTCTTGACGCCCAGTTGAGGGATGGGGTCATCTTCCCAAGTCAAAAATTTTAAAGCAGAATTGTTCCTGTGTAAATAAAATTCAGGATCAAAGAGTGGATCAGAGACCACCACATCCAGGAATCTATCCCATCTGCAGACACCAAACCCTGACACTATTGCTGTTGCCAAGAAGCAGTTGTTGACAGGAGCCTGGTATAGCTGTACCCTTAGAGGCTCTGCCAGAGCTTGTCCAATACAGATGCAGATACTTGTAGCAAACCATCAAATTGAGCATGGGGACCCTAATGGAAGGGTTAGGGGAAGGACTGAAGGAACTTGAGGGATGGCTACCCCATAGGAAGAACAATATCTACTGACTGGACCCCTCATAGCACCCAGGGACTAAACCATCAACCAAAGTGTACATAGACATGGAGGGGCTCATGGCTCTAGCTGCATATGTAGCAGAGAGTTGCCTTATCTGGCATCAATGAGAGGAAAGTCCCTTGGTCCTGTGAAGGCTTGATGCCCCAGAATAGTTGGATGCTAGGGTGGTGAAGCATGATTGGGTGGATGGTTGGGGGAGGGGAAGGGGATATGCTGTCTGCAGAGGGGAAACCAGGAAATGACAATATTTGAAATGTAAATAAATAAAATAACAAACAATAATATATATATATATATATACATATACATAGTAAAATGGGAAAATCAAGTTACTTTATGTATAAATTCCCTCAGATAATTATTTTTGTTATAAATAATCTTAAAACATGTTTGTGCTTAAATTCTCATCCATTGGATTTAACTGTTCAGTTTGAGAAGATACTAAAGAGTGTAAGTAATGCCTGTTATGCTTAGGGATCAATGAGACCCATCATTAATATTTTGAAACACATAATACAACATACTACTCCAACCATCATGTCAAATTTTGGTTGCACTGAAATGTGCAGATTGATCAACATCTTAATGTATGAGTACTCTGTGTTTTCAAGTTACTAAGATCAAGAAATGGCAGTTTCCCATATGGAATTCTCTTTGACAATTACTTTCACAAAAAGCTATCAACAATTTGTAGATAGGAAACCTAATTATGTAACTATTTTTCAGTCAAAGCATCTACAAAATCCTGTTTTAAAAGTAGCCTGAAGTTACTATAAAACAATGCTAAGATTAGGAACTAAATTAAAAATTATTGAATATCTTGAAATAAGTACTTTATATTATCTTCAAAGATTGCTCCACTAATTCAATTTGCTTTTAATAAGAAAAAAGAACTTACAAAAAAAGAAAGAATTCAGAGTTATAAAATAAAGTATGAAAATCTGAGAAAAATATTGAAGTAAAATACACTTGATTATTTTAAAAATATTGAAATGCCTTCAAAGCTATTAAAATCTAGTTTCTCTATTAATATTTAAAACAGTGAGAGTATTCTTATACAATTTAACATAATAAACTTGTTAATAATGAATCATATTTATCAATATTGAAACATAAATGTTTTTAATCAATACCACAGTTGTATTGATCCACATATCAATGAACATCCATTACACTTGTTCAATGACTTGAAAATTCTTTAAAATACATGTCATCACATTGATTTTTCTGTGTATATTGAAAAATAGTACAGAAAAAGTGATCCAAAAAAAGTGCATGTTTCACATCTATTATTAAGGAACCCTATGAGAAGGTCTAAAATTTGCAAACTGTTCTCCTCAGAACTATTATGACTTACAGGAACACTTCTCTGATCTTTAAGTGTTCAACATTTTCCAGTACAAAACTGGATATTTGGATTTTACCTTTTGATAATAGACTAAGAGGCTGACCACTATGCCAAGGGTTAAAAGTCAGGGTTGAATTTGCCATTTGGCACAGAAAAGACAAGTGTGCCTTGAATATTCTACATAGGAAAAAGAGAAATGACTAAATACTTGCACTTTCATGAAGTTTCAAGGATCTCCATTTGTCCCTTTGCTGTGACGAGTGTCTGTGTGTACATCCTTGCATGCAGTCTGCACCATAGATGGAAGGACAATCCAGATGCAAGTGAACAGCTCAGGACAGCTACAGTTTCATAATGTAAGGAGGCTAATGTCCAGTTATTCAATCTCTGCCATACAAATATGGGCTTTGCAAATCAACTTCATACAAGTAGGGACAGTCCTGGCTGATCAGAACAAATATTGTGGTGAGAAGTCAGACCATACCATGTAGGTGGCACTTCTATGGAATAACGTCAGTGCATTCCAGGGCCAGATCTGTAAAAATTCCCTAAACTCATGACAAGATACAAATTCCAAAGTGTGTATGTGTCAATAATCATCAGATAAAAAATGAAATACTCATATGATACAAATTTAAAAATATATATTATCATTTTGAGCTACACTGTCCACATGAGTCCACAACTTAAGGTCTTTTTTTAAGCTTTTACTAGAAAATTTGTTCACTCATTTATTACTGGACTGTACATCTCTACCTCAAACAAGTCACATTAGAGAATTCAGGAATAGAGCATAAATCTTCATTTCCCTTGATAAAAGACTCTCAATGAATTTGTTTGTTAGAAATTGTCCAATAGATTATACATTATCCAATACAGTGTAGGGGAATGCCAGGACAGGGAAGTGGGAGAGGGTGGTTAGTGAGCAGGGAAAGGAAGGATGGAATGGGGGTTTTCAGAGGGGAAACCAAGAAAGGAGATAACATTTGAAATGTAAATAAAGAAAATCCAATAAAAAAGGAAAAAATTATCCAATAAATATTACAAAGATAAAAACAGATGCACATTAAGAAACACACACTCATTTTACCTAAGAAATGAGTTCAACACTCCTCTCTATTACATATTTTCACTTACTATTATATATGAGTAAAGTAAGTGTAAATAGAAAATCTAATGGAGTTATACCCTTTGCTCTTTAAAAAAGATATGTGTAATAATGTAAATGTGTAAATATTCAAAGATAATAAAATTTTTGCATTTAATCTGCTTTGTAAACTAAAGCCACAGTCACATTCCCTGTCACTAGAAAAATAAACCCTTTTACTAGTTTTTGTTTTATTTCTGGAAGCTATTTTTTGTCATGTCTTTCTCCAAAGCTTAAATCTTAGGAGCAGACCTTTATGTTTTCCTTGGACTTTTCACAATCTGTCTCTCTATTTTTCTGTCTCTCTCTCCTTCTCTCTCTGTCTGTCTCCACATTTCTCCTTCCCTCCCTTATTCCATTTCCATGATTTAATAATCTTCAAAATATTGAACAAATACTCTAATTTTAAAGGAAAGAATCATTTAATTTAGATAAATTAAATTAATTTCCTGTTGATGGTCAATTCTTTTTAAATTAAATTTATTTATTTATTTATTTATTTATTTATTTATTTATTTATTTGGTCTTTTCAAGACAGTGTTTCTCTGTGTAGCCCTGGCTGTCCTGGAACTCACTCTGTAGACCAGGCTGGCCTCGAACTCAGAAATCCACCTGGCTCTGCCTCCCAAGAGCTGGGATTAAAGGTGTGCACCACCACAGCCTGGCTTAAATTAATTTGCATTTCAAATGTTGTCTGTCTTCCTGGTTTCCCCTCCATACCCTCCCTTTTTCCTCTAAGAGCTTACTCCCCAGCCCACCCACCTACTCCTGCCTCACCAGTCTAGCATCCTTTCTGGGGCAACAAGCCTCCACAGGACCAAACTTCTCTCCCATTGATGACCAAAAGGCAGACCTCTCTACTTATATAGAAAAAGCCATGGACCCACCCATGCATACTTATTGGTTATTAGTTAAGTCTCTGGGAGCTCCTTGGGGTCCAGTTAGTTGATGTTGCTCTTCCTATGGGGTTGCAATCCCCTTCAGCTCCATCAGTCCTTCTCCTAATTCTTCCATTGGGGTCCCCAAGATTATTTCAATGGTTGACTCTGAAGATCTGTATTTTTCTTAGTCAGGTGCTGGCAGAACCTCTCAAAGGACAGCCATACCAGGCGTCAGTCTGTAAGTACTTCTTGGCATCAGCAATTATATAAGGGTTTGGTATATGCAGATGCAATGGATCCTAAGGTGGTGCCGTCTCTGGATGGCCTTTCCTTCAGTCTCTGCTTCATTTTTTGATCCTGAGTTTCTTTTAGACAGGAACAATTCTGTATTAAAAATTTTGAGATGGGTGGGTGACTCCATTCCTCCACTGGGGGCCATGTCTATCTACTAGAGTTGGTCTCTTCAAGTTCTATCTCCCATCTGTTGGATATTTTGGCTAATGTTTTCCTCATTTCCTCATTTTTTTAGGAGATATAGATCTATTTGGATAATTTACCTGCTCTTGATTCAACTTTGGTATGTGGTATCTGTCTAGAAAGTCATCCATTTCATCTAGATTTTCCAGTTTTGTTGGATAGGTTTTTTTTTTGTAGTAGGATGTGTTGGTTTTCTCAATTCTCTCAGTTTCTGTTGTTATGTCTCTTTTCATTTCTAATTTTGTTATTTAGATATTGTCTCTGGGCCCTTTAGTTAATTTGACTAGGAGTTTAACTATCTTGTTGATTTTCTCAAAAAAAAAAAAAAAAAAAAAAGCTTCTGTTTTTGTCTATTATTTTTTTATTATTTTTAATTTTTATTTTTTAATTTAACTTTTTAAATTGGATATTATTTTCTTTATTTACATTTGAAATGATATCTCCTTTCCTAGTTTCTCCCCCGAAAAAATTCTCTGTTCTCTCTCTGCTTAGTAACCTACCATCTCCTGCATTTTGACCCTGGCATTCACCCACATTGGGGCATAGAACCTTCACAGTACCAAGGGCCTTTCCTCCCACTGATGACCAACTAGGCCATCCTCTGCTACATATGCATCTGGGGCCATGAGTTCTACCATGTGTACTCTTTGGCTGGTGGTTTAGTCCCTGAGAGCTCTGAGGATATTAGTTCATATTGTTGTTCCTCCTAAGGGGCTGCAAACTCCTTCAGCTCCTTGGGTCCTTTCTCCAGCTCCTTCATTGGGGACCCTGTGCTTAGTCCAATGGAAGGCTGTGAGCCTCTACTTCTGTATTAGTTGGGCACTGTCAGAGCCGCTCAGGAGACAGCTATATCAGGTTCCTGTCAGCCAGCACTTGCTGGCATCCACAATAGTGTCTGGGTTTGGTGATTGAATATGGGAAGGATTCCCAGGTTGGGCAGTCTCTGGATTGTTCTTCCTTCAGTCTTTGCTCCATACTTTGTCTCTGCAACTCCTTCCATGGGTATTTTGTACCCCCTTTAAGAAGGATTGAAAAATCCTTATTTTATCTCACTTCTTGAGTGTCTTGTGGTTTGTGGATTGTATTTTGGGTATTCCAAACTTCTCGGCTAATATCCACTTATCAGAGAGTGCATACCATGTATATTGTTTTGTGATTAGGTACTTCATTCAGGATGATATTCTCCAGATCCATCCATTTCACTAAGAATTTCATAAATTCATTGTTTTTAATAGCTAAGTAGTACTCCATTGTGTAGATGTACCACATTTTCTGTATCCATTCCTCTGTTGAGGGACATCTGGATTGTTTCCAGTTTCTGGCTATTATAAGTAAGGCTGCTATGTGGTGCATGTGTCCTTATTACATGTTGGAGCATCTTCTGGGTATATGCCCAGGAGTGGTATAGCTGGGTCCTCTGGTAGTACTATGTCAAATTTCCTGAAGAACCACCAAACTGATTTCCATGGTGGTTGTACCAGCTTGCAATCCTAGGAACAATGGAGGAGTATTCCTCTTTCTCCACAACCTCACCAGCATCTGCTGTCACCTGAGTTTTGATCTTTGCAAATCTGAGTGGTAGAATCTCAGGGTTGTTTTGATTTGCATTTCCCTGATGACTATGGATATTTAACATTTCTTTAGGTGTTTCTCATTCGTTCAGTATTCCTCAGTTGAGAATTGTTTATTTAGCTCTGTACCTCATTTCTAATAGGGTTATTTGGTTCTCTGGAGTCTAACTTCTTGAGTTCTTTGTATATATTGGATATTAGCTCTCTATCAGATACAGGATTGGTAAAGATATTTTAACAATCCATTGGTTGCTGTTTTGTCCTGTTGACAGTGTCCTTTGCCTTACAGAAGCTTTCCAATTTTATGAGGTCACATTTGTCAATTCTTGATCTTAGAGCAAAATCCATTTGTGGTCTGTCCAGGAAATTTTGCCTTGTGCCCATGTGGCGAGGCTCTTCCCCACTTTCTTTTCTATTAGTTTCAGTGTATCTGGTTTTATGTGGAGGTCCTTGATCCACTTGGACTTGAGCTTTATACAAGGAGATAGGAATGGATCAATTTGCATTCTTCTACATGCTAACTGCCAGTTGAGCCAGCACCATTTGTTGAAAATGCTGTCTTTTTTCCACTGGATGGTTTTAGCTCCTTTGTCAAAGATCAAGTGACCATAGGTGTGTGGGTTCATTCTGTTCCATTGATCTACCTGCCTGTCATTGTACCAATACCATGCAATTTTTATCACAGTTGCTCTTTAGTACAGCTTAAGGATCACGGATAGTGATTCTACCAGAGGTTCTTTTATTGTTGAAAATAGTTTTGGCTATCCTGGGTTTTTGTTATTCCAGATGAATTTGCAAATTGTTATTTCCAACTCTGTGAAGAATTGAGTTGGAATTTTGATGAGGATTGCATTGAATCTGTAGATTGCTTTGGGCAAGACGACCATTTTTACTCTATTAATCTTGCCAATCTATGAGCATGGGAGATCTTTCCATTCAATTTCTTTCCTTAGAGACTTGAAGTTCTTGTCAAACAGATCTTTCATTTGCTTAGTTAGAATCACATCAAGATATTTTATATTATTTGTGACTATTGTGACTGGTGTTGTTTCCCTAATTTCTTTCTCAGCCTGTTTGTCCTTTGTATGTGAGTTATTATTATATCCAGCTACTTTACTGAAGTTGTTTATCAGGTTTAAGAATTCTTTGGTGGAACTTTTGGGGTCACTTAAGTATACTGTCATGTCATCAGCAAATAGTGATAATTTGACTTCTTCCTTTCCAATTTGTATTCCTTTGATCTCATTGTGTTGTCTAATTGCTCTGGCTAGGACTTTAAGTATAATATTGAATAGGTAGGGATTGCATATATATATATATAAGCATGAAGCTCTGCTAACAAACCAATTCTCCCAACATCAAAATTGTATATGCATGGAAAGTGTTTGCCATTTTGGAATTTGCAATTAATTTGTATGAGTCAGTTATTGCCAATATGTTGGATACCGTCTGTAACGATACCCAATTAAATACTCAAATTGATCTGGGGTGGTGGGTTGCAGCAGCACTGGCAGTGGCAGCAGCAGCAGCAGCACATTCAATGCTACCTGGCCCAATGGTCTGGTTTTCCAAATGAAAGACAGATACACATAGCCTTTATATTTTTATGTGCCCTTAATATTCTTTAGATGACTGTTTGTTTTCTGAGATGAGGTTAAAAAGTCAGAACGTTTAGATCAGAGGATAAATGGAAAGTGGAATCATAATCAGTATATAGTATATGAAAAATATATTTAATAAAAGAAAAAACCCTGGATTTCTCAATACATTGAAGAATATCAGTACAATATCAGCAAACAAGTCAAACTATTGCTCCAAACCAGAACTAACATAAATTCTGGAAAATTCAAAAGGAGTTTTAAAAACAATATGATAGTTGAATTAATTCTCTTCACAAACATAAGTAGATAAAAGCAAAACTATAAACCGAATGAGACAAGGCATGTATCAACAACATGCAGAAACAGAGACAAATATTACAATACCTAGTAAGAAAACATTCTAACTGGGATTAACAGTTTAGGTTGAGCAGGTGGAACACCAGAGAATTGATAATAGAACCATGTTTGTCAGGTATAGATTTATAACTTTCAAAATGTAAAACACAATCTTAAATACAAAGTAGTATGTTTATAGAATATCATCCCCCAAATGAATGAATTTCATTTATTCATTCATATTAGTGTGAATTAGTAAATAGTAGTACATTTACACAATGGATTAACATGTAGAAACAAACATGAACAAAACCATACACATCTAACAGCAGGAGTTAATCTCACAGTGTCATAAAAGACATGTGTATTTTATTGCTTGACTTACATAGCCTTATAACAGGTGAAAGAGAAGATTAACAATAAATACAGTGGATGTTTTAAAGAGCTGTTGTTCTAAAAGGCCATAACAGACATCTAATTTTCTAAAAATCACTAATCCTTGTTTGACTGAATGTTTGTCAAGTCATCACTGTAAGACTTTATGGGATTTTATATTGATGGTACTATTAACTCTGTGCTTTTATGTAACAAGTAAATCTTACAAATAAAGTGATAAAGCCTCTCTTTCTCTCTCTCTCTCTCTCTCTCTCTCTCTCTCTCTCTCTCTCTCTCTCTCTCCCCTTTCTCTCTCTCTTTCATAGACACATGTACATACACTCAAAACACATCTATATTGAAACACATAATGTGAAAAAAAAACAAAGCAACAAATACATTATATGAAGGCAATGTTCTACACACTTGTGGGAAGACATTAATAAGTTTTATAACTTTGATTTCTAGAAAAGAATGATGAGAAAGTTCACCTCTTGGCTATAATTGTGAAAATGAAGAGACTAATGCCCCCAGAAACTGAACTGGGAAATTTTCAGATGTAATAGATATTTTCTTTGGATAATGTCAATGACAACCAGTAGATACATTTTGCTTTTGACTTCACTGATAAACTATGTCAATCTATAACCATAGGACATTTATTCTTGTACTGAGTGTACTGTGCTAATCTGTGACAATAAACATAATACCATTTCTGTAAGGTTTTTATTTCATCAAACATATTTTAATTTTCTTGTCATCTTTCCACAATGTGCATCATTCACGTATTTTGATGCCTTCATCTTCTAAATAAAAATTAAATGCCATGCTTCATATCATCCCTATTGAAAAGTCAGGGTTATTTAAAGTAGTACAGTGTCATATTTAGTTTCTCGATTATAAAAGATGATTGTTAACATTTGACAGGCCAGAATTTTAGGAGAGAAATATCTGGCTTCAAATAACTAATTAAATTAACATGTGCATCATTCAATATACATTTTAAGAATGTGTCTATCAACAGGTCTAATTCCTTTGCACTCGTCCAAATTACTATACTTGCTAGTGCAATGTAAATTGTGGTCTTGTAATTGATTGACAGCTCAATCCTGTTTCTAAGGTTCTTGTGCCAATGCTTAACTGTGAAGTTTTAACAATCTGTGGGGCTTTTTCTTTTGTATAGAATAGAGTTTATTCAGGGCATGGGAATGGGAGTTAAGAGGGCAGAGAAAGGCAGAGAGAGGGAATTGAGAAGTAGATGTCAGCCATTGCCATGAGTATGTGGAGAGAGGGGGAAGGGAATGGGAAAGGGAAGAGCCCTTTGGTTTATATGTAAAATGATAAAATTTGGTTTATATATAAAATTAAAACTTTTTATATATGAAACAGGAAGTTTTCAGTCATTTTAACATTTCTGTATATCTTACTACTGAGCACAGGAAGACATCAGTTGTTCAATTGACTTCTCAAAACTGTTTGAGTGTATTTTTAATTCATTAGTATTGAAAATATACTTACATTAGTAACAAAATCATTTAAGTATATAATCATATACTTTTCAGCTACAACTATCATCATGACACAGCCATAAATACACAAGTTATGCAGCAACAGTCTAAATCTCTGTCCTTAAATAATCCACAGATATCCTTAAGTAATTATCACCAGCAGAACATATCCCTTTACATTGTTTGATGAGATGTTTGGAGGAACATATAATTTGTGTCTTTAATCTCTTTTAATTATAATTATCTGAAACTTGAATTGCATCAAGTAATATTTTGGCATTTTTGCATATAAATAATTAAGACACACAAGAAATTTAATCTTTGTATAGATCAGATATAATACGGTATTTTGTGTTATACTCTAACCTAGACTGGTGATTTGTAGCATTGGGATATTTAGAGCCACAAGTGAGAGAACTGTTATTGGAGTACTCCTCTTTTTAATGAATCAAGTATATGAATATCAATGGGTAAATTTTGATCAATTACAACTCCTCCATTAAAAAAAATTTGACACAGAGATAAATTTTTTCTTAAGTGAGAAGTTGAATGATTATCACTTGACCACAAAAAAGTAAGACTAGCAAATATGTAGTGTAATTTTTACCTGTCTTAGTCAGGATTTCTATTCCTGCACAAACATTATGACCAAGAAGCAAGTTGGGGAGGAAAGGGTTTATTCAGCTTACACTTCCACATTGTTGTTGATCACCAGAGGAAGTCAGGACTGGAACTCAAGCAGGTCAGGAGGCAGCAGAGATGTTCCTTACTGACTTGCTTCCCCTGGCTTGCTTAGCCTGCTCTCTTATAGAACTCAAGACTTCCAGCCCAGGGATAGGACCACCCCACCCACAAGGGGCCCTAACCCCTTGATCACTAATTGAGAAAATGCCCCACAGTTGGATCTTATGGAGGCACTTCCCCAACTGAAACTCCCTTCTCTGTGATAACTCCAGCCTGTGTCAAGTTGACATACAAAATCAACCAGTACACTACCCAAGCCTTATACTTTCTCCTTCCTTGTAGGTAGAGAATCATTGAAGTAAATTTTTTGAGAGCTCTTTCAGGTATTGTCCATAAAAATAAAATAGGTTTTCCCTGTGGTTATCTTAACTGTATTTGATGGCTTATTTATTTTTTTGTAAAAAGAACAGGGTCCTTATTGTGGCATTGACCCAAACTCACAAGTGCAGCACAGAGTCATCTTTTTGTAAATGATTAAATGGAACTGAACTTTAAACCTATTACATAAGGTTATTAGAAATGCCTCTTATAAGAAAACATAATATTTGAGAGAAACTGGCATGGAATTATTAATTTCTAAAACAGCTTATCTATTAGAGATTTAGTCTTTGATATACATTTCTAAGTTAAAGATTGTTTTTAAAGTTTCCTATAAATGAATTCAGTAATATGGCTGCTCTGAAAATGGGTCACATCCAAAGACCTTCTGGGTCTATACGATCCATACAGAACACATATCTTCTCTGGATTACAGTAGGATATGGCTGGAATACAGACCTATCCTTACAATATACCTTTAATCCCTTACAATGGAGGAAAATTTAGTTCATAGAAGGAAACAGCCAGGTTTTAAAATGATGTCTAACTGAGGAGAAAATGACAAATCAGAGAAAGATTTGACAGAATGAGTCAGAGATAGGATATTCTCAACCCACTGGAGAACAGCACAAGAAAGTGAAAGTGAGAGAAGTGAGAGGACAATAGATACACACACACACACACACACACACACACACACACAGAGAGAGAGAGAGAGAGAGAGAGAGAGAGAGAGAGAGAGAGAGAGAAGTTTTACTTGGACAGTTTTACAAAGACAAAGACATGTTACAGAATGAGCCAGAGAATTAGAATGTACCAGAAAATTAGGAAAGTTTGGCATTTAGTTTGAGACCAAGCAGAGCAATTCAGTCAAAAACTGAGAGAAACTAGTTTGAACCAGACAACTTTGAGAAGAAATTGGGGCAGAATAGCTGAATTTAACTAGCCAGCCAGAGTTCAAAAAGACCAAAGAAGGATGAATTTATTCAGCAGTAATCCTCTGAGATGACAATTACATTTGGTGAGTAAAAGCTACTTTTACAGTTTCCACATGGATTTCTAATGTAGATTAAGGAAAAAAGAAATATGAACATTCTGAAGCATGTGGACCAAAAGGAGGAGGAGAAGGAGAAGGAGAAGAAGGAGAAAAGGAAGAGTAGGAGGAGGAGGGAGAGGAGGAGAAAATTAAAAAGAAATAAAAAGGTTTAGTGGGTTGGTTGGTGTCCCTATTCTTCCACTGGGGGTCCTGGCTGGCTACAGAAAGGTGGCCTCTCCAAGTTTCATGTTCCTACTTGTAGACATCTTGGCTAAGGTCACCTACATTGACTCCAGGGAGCCTCTTCTATCACAGTCTCTGGGACTTCCTAAATATCTTCCCCTCCCCAATTCCCTAGGGAGCTGCAGAATTTCAATAATTTCCTTGGCACACTGTATCCCCCCCCAGCTGACCCTACTTTTCCATTCCTCTCTCCTCCTCAGTTCAGTTCATCCTTCTACCTCCTATGACTATTTTGTTTCCACTTCTAAGTGTAATTCAAGCATCTTTGCTTGGTCCTTCCTTCTTATTTAACTCCTTTGGGTCTTTGAGGTTTATCATGAGTATTCTATACTTTTTGGCTAATATCCATGTATTAGTGAGTACATACCAAGCATGTCTTTTGGGTCTGAGTTACCTCACTCAAGATGATATTTTCTAGTTATAGCCATTTGCCACCAAAATTCACCATGTTCTCATTTTTAATAGCTGAATAGTATTTTATTGTGTAAATGAGCCACATTCTCTGTGTCTGTTCTTAGGTTAAGGGGCAACTGGGTTGCTTCCAGTTTCTGACTTGTATGAAGAATGCTGCTATGATTAGTGGTACATATGTCCTTTGAGTAGAGCAGTGCACCTTCTGTTTGTCTCATTATATTTCAAAGAGTCAGAGAACCCCAAAGTATCAGTAAATTTAATGCTCTATATGCCTACCAATAAAGAGATATTCTTTTTCAAATTCACCATAACACCTATGGAGCTGCCCATAGCTCTGCCTGGCATTACTGATAGCTGAGTACAGGAGAATTTCCTCAAACTTTATTAACTTTCGGTTACATAGGAATATTCACAGATGTAACAATTGACTTGGTGATTTTCTTTACTTCTTTCTCCAATAAATGAGATTGGACATTAAAAAGAAAAAAGAAAGAAAGAAAGAAAGAAAGAAAGAAAGAAAGGAAGGAAGGAAGGAAGAAAGAGAGGAAGGAAGGAAGAAGGAAGAGAAATAAACAACAATATATAAAATAAAATGAAAATATAGCAACAAAAGAAATTTATATCTTAAAATGCATATGCATTCCCTTTGGTTTCACACACTCCAAATATTCTCTTAGCAAACTACTATTTCCATGTTAAAAATTCCCTTTCCTTAGCTTTTTGGTTTAGTTATAAATGACCTTTTGTGAACAACTGCTAATTTTTTTCTGGACAATATTCTTTCAGAAGGTTTTTAAAATACCCAGTGATACTGACTGAAGTATATGGACAATGAGAAAAATGAGAAAAGCTGAAATATTACCCTAGACATTTGAAAATGAGACTTTAAACTTCGAAGTCTAGCATATTTTTAGTTGTACAAATAGTGTCAGTTATTTCTCTTATATCTTTGCATCCTCATCTATCAGTGTCCTCTTCTCTGGCTTTTTGAAAGTAGATTCTTTTATCAGACAATATATCCTGATTATAGTTTCTTCTTCTGCTGATACCCCAGTTCTTCCATCCTGATGCACTATATTTCTGCCTCTCATTAAAAAGGAATAGGCTTCTAAGAAAATATAATAAGGAAAAAAACAAAAACCAGCATATCAATGTTAGACAAGATAACAAACAGAAGGAAAAGAGCCCCAACAGAAGGCTTAAGAATCAGAGACCCACTCTTACACGCACTTAGAACTCTCATAAAAGTACTTACCTAGTGTATATGCAAAGGAAATGGTGCAGACTTGTGCAGGCCCTTTGCTTGGTACCTCAATTTTTGGAATGTATATGAGTTTTCTCAGCTGATTCAGAGGGCCTCATTCTTCTGGTGTCCTCCATCTTTCTGGACTTCATACTCTTTCTACTTTCTCTTCTATGGTATTCACTGAGTTTAAAAATAAAGAAAAATATAAGTAAATCTTTGAAAATATGTCATCTACATTGAACTCCGTAAGTTTATAATATTATATCTTATGATCAAAGCTCAGGTTTTAGTTTATATTGAACAACATTTAAATGTAACCTTTAACTTTAAAAGGGCATAGTAAATATTTCCCATTGAAAATTAAATAGTAGGACCGGGGAGAAGATATGCTGGGTAAAATATTTATAAGTAAACCCGAGGGTCTAAATTCATACAGCCACTACCCATGTTAAGAATGGTGGTACACACTTTCAATACCTGCCTTGACAGATGTAGTCAAAAAGGTGAGTGTGCGTACTAGATAGCCAGCCAATTTTGCCAGCTGGTGAGTTAGAGATACAACGAGAAACTGTCTCAATAAATAAGGTAGCAACTGTAAACCAACCCAATGCCAAACTTATGGTTCCATAAATTATACAACCCTACTGATATGTATACATTAACACACACACACACGTACACACACACACACATACACACACACACACACACACACAAATAAACAAACAAAACACATACAATTTTTTCAAAGTATTCTCAATAAATTGGAGCAAGGTTAGGTGTATTCCGAAGTCATACAATCCAGTACTAAATATCACCTGTAGAAATTAGCACAATTAATCCTATTTCTCTACTATCTACTTAGCAATATTACTAATGTCTTATTTAGTGATTCTATTGATGAGTCAAAAACATTATGACGAAAAAGTCAAATGTGGAGAAAAGGGGTTATTTGTCTTCCAGTTCCATATTGCTATCATTATGGAAGAAAGTCAGGTCAAGAACTGAAACAGGGCAGATCCTACAGACAATAACTGATGCAGATACAATGGAGGAGTTCTCCTTATTGGATTGCTTCCAAGGCATACTCAACCTGATTTCTTATAGTATCTAGCATCACGAGGAAGATACCACCCACAATGGCCTGGGTTCTTCTGCATTAATCACTAATGAAGAAAATGACTTACAGCTGTATCTTACAGGGACATTTTCTCATTTAATATTCCACATGTCATGGTTAAGATAAAAAATTCAGGGGGCAACAGATGCTGGTGAGGTTGTAAAGAAAGAAACACTCCTCCATTGTTGGTGGGATTGCAAGCTGATACAATCCCTCTTTCCCCTTTCAATCCCTGGTGGTTCCTCAGAAAATTTGGAAATAGTATACTTGAGGATCCAGCTATACCACTCCTGAGCATATACCCAAAAGATGCTCCAACATATAACAAAGATACATGCTTCACTCTGTTCATACAAGCCTTATTTATAGGAGCCAGAAGCTGAAAACAGCCCAGATGTCTGTCAACAGAGGAATGTCTACAGAGAATGTTGTATATTTACACAACAGAGTATGACTCAGCTAATAAAAATGATGATTTCATGAAATTCACAGACAAATGAATGGAACTAGAAAATATCAGCTTGAGTGAGATAACCCAGTCACAAAAGAACACATATGGTATGTACTCACTGGTAAGTGAATATTAGCCCCAAATCTCAGAATACACATGATATAACTCATAGACCATATGAAGCTCAAGAAGAAGGAAGACCAAAGTGAGGATGCTTCACACCTACTTAGAGTGGGGAACAAAATAGTCATGGGAGGTAGAGGGAGCCGGTTGACTTGGGAGGGGGACAGGACATGGAAGGAGAAGGGGCAGGATCAGATGTGGGTGGAGATTGGGAAGAAGTACAGAAAATTGAGAAGAGTCAGAAAATTGAACAGAGGTAGTGAAGGATGGGGAACTGAGAGGTAGCCACCAGAAAGTCCCAGATGCCAAGAAAGCAAGAAGCTTCCAGGACCCAATGGGGAATGACATTAACTGAAATACACAACAAAGGGGAGAGAGAACCATATTCAGAAGTTATGCACAGTCTCTGGTTGAGGCATGGGACCACCCATACATCTCCAAAATTTTAATCCAGAATTGTTCCTGTCTAAAGGTATTACAGGAACAAAGAGAGGAGCAGAGACTGAAAGAAAGGCTATTTAGAGACTGACCCATCATCCAATATGCAGACAACAAACCCAGACACTATTACTGATGCCAAGAAATACTGGCTGACAGGAGCTTGATTATATCTGTCTCCTGAAAGGTTCTGCCAGATCCTGACCAATGCAAATGCAGATGCTTGTACTCAACCATCGGACTAAGCGAGGACCCCAATGGACGTGTTAGAGGAAGGACTGAAGGGATTGAAGGTGTTTGTAACTCCATAGGAAGACCAACAATATCAACCAATCAGACTTCCACCACCCCCAGAGTTCCAAGGGACTAAACCACCAACCAAAGAGTACACATGGAGGGTTCCATGGGTCCAACTGTATATGTAGCAGAGGATGATCTTATCTGGTATCAATGGGAGGAGAGGCCTTTGGTCCTGTAGGCTCAATGCCCCTGCATAGGAGAATAGTAGGGTGGTAAAGCAGCAGCAGATTGGTGGGTAGGGAAGCACCCTTGTGGATTCAAGGGGTGAGGAGAGGTGGGATAGGAGTTTTCAGAGAAGAAACTGGGAAGGGGAAAACATTTGAAATATAAATAAATAACCAATTACAAAGAAAATCAATAAAAATATTATATCTGAAATTTTGAAATGCTGGAAAATAAAAGTGAGAAATCTCATATACACATGAATACATTAAGGTTTATAACCTATAACCTGATTCTAGTATATAATACAGACTACAATGAAATACTTGAATTAAAACAAAATGTTATCAACTGAAAAACTTTTATAATGCAGTATTTTTCATAAGGTGAATTTAGTTGTGATATTTATACAATTATGATTCAAAAATGTGATAATTATAAAATAAATTCCATAATTATTTTCAGATTTCATTTTTAGATCATTATACCTGTGTAAAATGAGTTGCTGAGATGACAGCCATATATAAGATGTACAAATACACATCATGAGCTGAACCCAGAGTATTTCCTTCTCTCTTCTATCTCTAGGCCTAGGACTTGAAGATTCTAGCCTGTTTACAATCTAATCTTCCACATTGACTGATTCAGTCTGGCTTCTCTTGACTTCTGCCTGAATTGCTTTGTTTGACTTCATAGTAAGTTTTGTAATGTCTTCTAATTTTCTGGCTACTTCCCATTCTCAGACTCATTCTGTCTTCACCTGTTTCTAGTTTGTTCTCTCTTCAACTTGTCTCTGTAAAATGACATTACACACACTACATGGCACATACCATTCCTTTCTCACTGCTCTTAAGTTGCCTCTGTATTCTGTTCTGTTCTCAAGTGACTTGGGCATATTTTATCTCTGACTTATTATGTGAAATCTTCCACTGGTTCATCAGTTTGTCTCTTAATTAGGCATAATTAAATGTGGCTGTTTCCTTCTACAAACTAACCTTACTTTCATTGTTAGGTTTTAAAGGTTTGTACTCTGGGTATGTCTACATTCCAGCCAGATCCCACTATAATCCAGAGTGTGTCTACATGCTGGCTAGATCATATAGACCTAGATCTTTGGATGTGATCCCTTGCCAGAGGGGTCAAGTTGCTGGACTTTAACATATTTCCCTTTTCTATTAAAGTTAAACATTCTAGTTTAACTTTTATAACAGACACAATTATCAATCCCCAAAACTAAAATCTCTGCATGTTGTTATGAAGAACCCAGTTTATGAGATGATCCTTCCCAACTGCAGTCCTAATCACCTGTCTTTCAGCAAATGTCCATCAAGATTTTCCATTCTTTAACCTAATGAACAATCTGCCTTTTTTCAGCCTGTTTGTTGATTTGTCCCCATGCAAAGGGGTCAGTTTCCTGTGTGTTCTGCATTGCTGTCTTACTGCATCTCTTCCTTCCTCTAGTCATGTCTTTTATGTGGAAATTTCTCTTATTCAAATTATATCTTTATCACTTTTGATGGAACCCAGGGTCTTTCATTACCTGGGGAAACATAGACAAAACCTTGTCCCCAGTGTAACATATTTGAATCATGTAAAACCAAAAACTAATAA
>JADRCD010198193.1:0-17651 GCA_019843815.1 Montemys delectorum
AATTGTTCCTTTGAAGGTTTTCTCTAAGATAAACCAGGAAACTGCTACTTTATTTAAAAAAAAAAACAGAAAGGTAGAACTGGCCTGAGGTATAATTTTTTTTTTTTTTTTTTGGCTATGTGCAATGTCATAAGAGTAATAATGATTCAGTTGCTAGTATTTTAAAAATCAAGTGTTTCGTTCTTTTGTTTGCTTGTTTGTTTTTTATTTTTTTTATATTTTCTTTTTCTTTCTGAGACAGGGTTTCTCTGTACAGCCCTGGCTATCATGGAACTCACTCACTCAGGCTGGCTTCAGACTCAGAAATCTGCCTGCCTCTGCCTCCCAAGTGCTGGGACTAAAGGCATGCACCACCACTGCCCGGCTGTTTGATTTTTAATCCCCACCCCAGCATCTTGGAAACTGTTATAGCCAAGCATGCATGTGTATGTGTGTGTGTTTTCAGTGGAAGCTAAAGGCCAGCTGCCTTAGCTAGGACACAGAACCTTCAGAGATGTGTTCCACTGCAAAGAGCTTAATCTACTGGTATACTATGATCATTGCTTTGACACATTGCCAGGACAAAGTACCTGTGCAAAGCAACTTAAAGAAAGAAAGATTGGTTTTGTCCCACCTTCAAGGGAAGGTATGCTATGTTACTCCTGAGCACATTCCCAAAGGTCTAAGTCAGCACAGTTCAGTGGTACCTGGATACACATGTTCACTGCCACAATATCAACAGTAGTCAAACAGTCTACTTGTCCACCAACAGGTGAATCTATAAGAAAAGTATTTTCTTATGTACAACTGGATTTTATTCAACTACAAAAAAAGAATGAAAAATGATTATATTTGCCCAATAATGATGAAACTGGAGATTACTGAGTTAAAGAACATGAACAAGAGGCAGAAAGACAAGTGTGAAATCTAGATTCAAATGGCTATATCCATTTGCATATAGGAGTGTGTGTGTGTATGTGTGTATGTGTGTGTGAGAGAGAGAGAAAGAGAGAGATGATTGAGACAGAGAGAGACAGAGAGGGACAGAAAGAGAAATCGAAAGCAGACAAGAGAGAGGAAGATATTTACAGAGAAAGGGTGGCAGAGCCAGAGAGGGTAGTGGAATGTCTGAAGAAAATTGGAAGCCAGGATGATTGGAGGATAAGAGGGCAAAAGGGAGAAGTCAGTAAGACTGAAGAATGCCATATGTGTGTGAAAATTCCACAGCTAAATATATAGCACTTTGTATGCTAACTAAAAATGTTAATAATAAAAAAATAGAGCTGGGAAGGAAGGAAATAACTACTTGCTGAACACAACCCCTCCTTCAAATCACTATTAAATGTTTGGTATCTAAGTAGATGAGAGTTATCCTGGGACCCACTGAATAAACTCAGCAATAGCATTTTAGCTCAGGGAGTCATTCCCTACTCCAGGCAAATGTGTATTTGTATAAATATGTATCTCTGCATTGTTTGCATTGTCATGGCTTCTGGGTGGCCTGAAGTAATTGACATGAGAGTGATAGCAATTAAGTGCTACTCTTTCTTAGTAGGCTTTGCTTCTTACAGAACTGCTGGGAAAAGGAGGGAGGAAAAGAGGAGGAGGAAGAGGAGGAGGAGGAGGAGGAGGAGGAGGAGGAGGAGGAGGAGGAGGGGGTACTTTAAAGGCTGAGTATGGACGGAAGCCTGTGTGTCCCACTCTCTGACAGGGTAGTGTCTAGCAGTGGGGACTCTGGATCATCACTCTACATAATGATACCCGAGGTGATTAAAATAACTCAGTACTGGATCAGGGAAAGTATTGGAATGATATTCCTGTGTAACATTGCAAAGGAGGTGAAAACTAGTATATTTCCCTTCAACTGAATTTCCTGGGCCACTTGAGCTGAGCAGAGTCCTTGAGAGAAATATGTATTTGACATCTCTCAGTTCTTTGTTTAATTGGAGTCACAAATCTTCCTGGGCCCGTTATAAACTATCCTACATCTCCACAACCACATGCTTTATCACAGGAAATCTCACACTGGAGTTAGCACTTATAATGTACGGTTATAAACTTGGGAGAATGGTTTCCACAGAAATTCTTGCTGCAAATCTTTGTCATTAGCTGTGCACATAGTACAAAGAATGTACAATGAATGTTTTCCCCACATTATTTTAAAGCCACAAAGGGCAGATCATTGTGGGTTTCTTATCTGATTTTCAGGTATGTCCCCCATTTCAACAACTTTGCTATATCCTCTGGGGAGCACTAGGTGATTATTATGGTATGACTTCAGTCATCATAAGTCTCTTAATTGTCTTGAGAATTAATACCCAGAGGTTCTCATAAGTGGCTTCATGGAGTGCAGGTTCCTGGACAGCATCTTGCTGCTGTGGTGTTTAAATTACTTTGTTGTGGATTTAATATAGTTTCCCTTCTGCCACAGAGCAAGGCAGCACTTCAGCATTCCTTCCAGAAGTTTCTTCTTTTACTAGTCACTTAATCTGTCAATTCTGAAGTAGAAGCTTGGTGCATTTTGGTTTATTATTTCTGTTATTTATGTGGCAACGGAGCTTAAGGCTCGTGCCAGAAGGAATTTTTTTTTTTAGTTTTGCTAAGTCATGACAATGAATTGTGGGAACAAGTTACTTACCCAGTGTGCAGGACTTGAGAATCTGGCATCCATATTTCAGGGTGTTTTGTTCCTTCTCTCTGTACATCTCTGCAGAAATTCCTGATTACCTAATGTTTGCATTTTAGTATATAAGCCCAGCAATGTAGTCTAGGGACATCAATCTCTAATCCCACCAAGTGTTTTCAATAGCTTATAGGCACCGAGTTTTATAAAGAACCAGATACGCTGCTAAGTGCTTGAAACAAGCTATTGTCTGGAAGTTCTGTCTCACTCTATTTTCCAAATGAGGAGAACAGGGCTTAAAAAAATAAAGAAGGTCATGCCAGGTTCAACATGGAATCTACAACTGTACCAAACTAAGGCATTCTCCAGACCACCCTGCCTCAGTGGGTGTAGAAAGCTGTACAAATTGAAGACACTTTATTGCAAAATTCATTCTTGTGTTGGAGACATCAAGAAACAAGAGTGTAGTGTTCAGCAATGAATCAGACTTCTGCACTCTCTAATATGAAATAAAACAATAACCAAATAAATTTATGATGTTTTAGTGAAAGCCCCAGCTAATTTTATTCTAATAGCTTTGTTAATGACTTTACTCTCATATTTATAGAATCATTAAAGACCAAGGGGATAATTTATAGTTTCTCAGTCACACTTCATTGTATTTTGTGTGGAAAATACAACTGAAAGTAGTGTGTTTGAGTGTTTCATTATCTTCAAAGACATTGAAATGGAACCCTGCTGGGTTCCTAAGGGCTCTTGCATTACTTTTATTTTATTTTGTTTCATATCTCTGGGTTTACCTGCATATAAATTAATAATGATATAAAACATCACTGAGCATATACTGTCCAATTACTAGCTTATAGGTCACATTCCTATACAATTTTGAAAGTCTTACCAATTAAATCTCTTTTGTATAGTATGAAGATTCATGGAGTTTCCCATTTGTTTAGAATTTGGAGGGAAAAATAACCAAAAAGGGCATCAGAGCTTCAGTTTGGGAACAGAACTAGATAGAGAGGGGGTCCAAGTAGAAATTACTGAAGAGATGGGTGGAAAGTGGTACCTTTCTAAACAAAAAGAATTAATGTTGGTGTGAGGGGAATTAAAGCTTTGAAAAAGGTAGCATAGACAAAGCATCAAAATGTCAAGTCCCCGGTGAGGGTCTGGCTCATGGATATCCTTGGCCTAATCCACTTCTCAAGACATCCAGATAGTACTAGTCTTTGCTAGTCACCCAATTTGTCTTTGTAGGATTTGTTTCTTCCAAACTGAATTCTACCTTTGGATACTCTGCTGTCCTTTACTAAGATGTCAGGCTGTGACACAGCTCAGTACTCGGTCTCAACATTTCTGGATTTTGATGAAATGACATGAGTGCAGCAAAACCCATTCACTCCAAGTGTGGTAGTTCGGGAATTTGACAATTCGATCCTGCATCCTGATATCCCTACCATCACTGCATCAAGTAACTTTTCTTTAGTCTAATTCTTCAGCCATGCCTTTAATTTTAATAATCAACAAATTACTTTGCACCTAAAATTTCTCTTGCTTTCAACTCAGCACCCTAATCAAGTAGTTAGTTGTGGTTTCCTTTTAAATGTTTTTAGAGATTTTTCTTTTATTCCAAATATACATTTTTTTTAATCAAATCGGTCACTTCTTCCCACCACTCCCCTCCAGTGCCCCCACCCTATTTCCCTCCAAACTTGAAAGTCATTTTATAAAATTGTTATTAATAACCTTCTGAAGCCAATTAGGGATGCCCTTATGCTCATGGTGGTGGAGCTACCCAGTAGGACATGAACCATCTGCCAAAGGCCATGAATTTCACAATATAATCTCAAAAGGATCTATTGGTAGTTCCAGGGAAGTAGCAATCTGTCTCTGCTTTCACTAAACAGTACACAGTCAAGGGGGCTGGAAAGAGGGCTCAGTGGTCAAGAGCATTTGTTACTTTTGTGGAGGACGTGACTTCAGCTACCAGTGCTCATAGTTTTGCTTACAACCACCCACAACCCAGTGCCAGGAGATATGAAGTCCTCTTCTGAACTCTGTGGGCAGCAAGCATTTATGTGATATGTGATACATATATACGCATGCAGGTAAAACACTCATGCACGTAAACTAAAATAAATAAATCTAAATTTAAAATGCACAGAAAGTTGTTTTCAGGAGTTATTGCAGAGTATGTTTTCTTCCACAGTGAGGTGAGTTCCCAACTGCAATTTCTTTCTGGTAGACCCAAGGAAGCAATGGAGAGGAGCATCCAAACATCCATCATTAGGTATCTCTCCCTCTAACTCTCTCCCTCTTTCCCTCCCTCCTTGCCTTCTTCCCTCATTTATGTTACCCACCAGATTTATTTGAATTTTATTTATATAATTTTACTTCTATTATTTTTAATTAAAACCTTATTATTAAAAAACTTGGAAATAAATGGATTCATTCCACATTTTTTTTCTTTCTCTGCTTGTGTAGGGAGCAAAGTATTGGAGTTCCTGTTTACTTTCTTGGCTCTTCTGAAAGCCTATTAATCAGGATGGAGAGTGATCAATAGAATCCAAAATAGGATGCTCTACACCCCCATCAGATCACCATAAATAGACACACATTGTAATTATCATCAGAAGGATTTGTTACATCTGAGAGTAGATGAAGAAGGGGGAGACTGAGCATCAGAATTAAATCCCCCCAGGTCATTTCTCACTCCTTCTTTTGTGGTGTAAACCTCCAGGTCTGCCTTGATTTTGCTGGGCTTTTTCCACTCCTGTCTTGTTCCTAAGAATAGAAGTTCTCTTCTTGTGCTGATGTGTTCTGCATAATAAACACACTCTTTGCACTGTCTATGACTTTTTTTTTAGCACAATAACATTTTAATATCAGTCTGTTCGTTCCCCACTGCCTTCTTCTTCAGAATGATTTGGGTTGAGTGAATGTCTCAGAGTGATGGTGAAGATAATACAGTAATAAAGTCTCTACCTCCTGATTGATAGGCAGGAGCACTTGGTCAAGTTTGCAGGTCATAGATATGGAAGAGTCCTTAGTTTAATCCTTTAGCCACTTATTTGGAGCCTCTTTGTTGCTAATATATCTGAAGGCAAGTGTTAGTACTCTTTTAAGAAAAACGTTAAACATGGTGGCAGTATACAACCAGTCCAAACAAGCATACAATCAGACTCACTTTGGACTTTCTAAGCAGAAGACCTTTAGACAAAGGTTAGCATGCTGTAGTTTATATGGAAAGAGGACAGAAATCACTAGTAGAAGAGTGAGATGTAAGACAGAATAGGTAAGAAAGCCAGTGAGATGCACCTTGAAACATTCTAGACAGGCAGAGGAGCCCAGTATCTTTGGGGAGCTCTGAGAGATGGTGCTGGCAAATGTATCACATGATGGGAGAGGCCTTGTGATGTGGAAAGACCTTGAGATCCATACTCAACAAAGGTCATCTGACACTAAGTTAGGGCTTCACTGAGGACATTCAGTCTCCAGCCTTCCAACGAGACCTGCAAAACCAGCTAGATGAAACATCCTCAGAGAGGTAAAGGTTTTCACAGTGGCAGCCTTTATTGTGATGAGATTCTTACTAAGGGCATATAATCAGAGTACCAACCAAACCTGCTATAATGTGTCATGTGACCATCTAGGAAGTAAGAGTGGGTTATGAAAGGGCAGATTAATACCCATTGGATAGTGGGTTGAAGGGCAGTTTATGCTTGCCCCAGAACTTTGCTCTTTCCAGAATTTCAGTGACTTTGAAAATGTAGACATTACAGAACAATCACCTCAGATTCAATCACTGACCAAATTCTTATCCTTGAAATATCAGCAAGACATAAATAGTAATTCTGGGTTTGCTTATCACCTGCAGTCAGAGCACTGGAGCCCAGAAGACAGAAAGTAGCTTCAGTTTTATGAGCTCCTTTAATTTCAAAATACTTAAGTGTTTCTTTTTTCTCTGGTAATCTTATATTTCCTATAATGTAGAAATGGATTATTTTATTACATTAATACATCTTCTAAAATATGTAAGATGTGGTTGTTTTATTTTACTTATGACTGCAATTATATATATAATATATATATTATATATATATGCCCTTCACATGGTGAGTGTTCAGCAGATATCAGTCAAATAGGCAAATGCTCATTATAGAAGCTAGAATGCAAAGATTCCTGGTGATTGAGTGACTCACACTTTAGTATGAATAAATTTGTCAACTCTTTTCCTCTAAGGCAGGAGGAACAGATGCAATCATAGAACACTGAGAGCCAGGGGGAAGGAATGGATAAAAATGGAACAAAGATCTGTTCTCGCCAGCTACAAGATTTTACATCTGCAAAATGAGGACATACTCAGCACCTGATGTTTCTGCCTTCCTGGGCTCCATTAAGTTTCCACTGGATCCTTCACCTTGAGATTCTCATAAGAAATCACCTATCACGGTTTACACTGTACAATTCAAGTTGCTGGTAAAGATTCCTCTTAGACCTCACTGGATTTCATCTCCCTGCTTATCCATGGTTGGTAGGAATGCAATGGGAAAGGCATCAGTTAACAGCACATATGCATAAGTCCACACAGAAGAGGAAAGAATGGAACAGATGCCTGTGTCTTGTAGGGAAAGGAAACTGAATACTACTGTCTTTGCTTAGTGGTTGGACTTGGAGGGGAGCTGATGGTAGCTGACTATCATCTCATGGGGAATGTCTACTTGATAATGAGCATAGAGGAGCACAGAAGCCTAAAATATGAAAGAGGCTCATTCTACTGTTCTTATTTATGCCCTGGGATCCACCTGTGGCTGTAGTTCCTACCACTGACCTGACTTACCCCCTCATCAGGCAACTTTAGTGTTTTTTTAAAATAGTTTTTACTTGAAACAAAGAGACTTTGATGATAAAAATGAATTTAAAACTAAGTTATATCCAAAGAAGACTGAACCTTTGGTTGTCTGAAAGAACTGGTTTCAAGTCCTTGCTCCACTACTAGCAGAGTGGATGACACATGTCCTGTGTCTTGCAGTGTCTGTCTTGTCTAGGTATTGTCCCAGAGAACACAAAGTGACTTTTACCTAAATGAGCTTCAAGGCCTGAGTAAATACTCAGAAAAGAACTTTGTAAGAATATATTTAATTAAAAAAGCAATTTTTTTCTCACTTTAAAACTGTCTTGGTTTTCACCTAGCAAGTAAAACCTTGGTTTTACTGTTGGAAAGCCCCAAAGTCTCCCTTCTAAGTTTAGCCTTAGAGGTGCACTACATAGTGGGAATGTTCAGATGCACTGCATATGGGGATGCTCAAGACTTCCTTGGGTTAGTTCTACTTTCTTAATGTCATGGTATTTGAGAGAATCAGGAAAGCTTTTGACGTCTAGTAAGGTGGTCAATACTCTTTACGTTGAGGTACATGTCATAGAATACAGAAATTGTAGAGTTGAACGTTGAAATACTGTATTTTCTGAAGACTGGTACTGTAGCATGTCTCATTATATACATTTGTCAGTACTGTAGCCATGCTTACTAAATTTAGAAGTAGTCTAATTCTTTTCCTTGAGCTTGGGGATTTCTCAGTTTCCCACTTGTGTCATAGAGTATCAAGAAAAAATTGTCACATGACTTTAAAGGCTGAGAGCACTAATTCTCCAGATGTTCCCATGAAGGACAATATATTTCAGATGTCATCTCATAAGGCTATAAGAAATCGTGTCACTGGGAGATTCGCCCATGGAAATTCAAGTGAGTAAGATGCTGCTTCACAACTCCTGTCCCAAGGTATTATAGTCATCCGTGAGCCATGGTATTCTTCAGCATGCCCCAGCTGCTGCAGGCAGAGTTGGACCCTTTATGCTATTATGGGATCATTGGCACCAAGAATCTACTATTGCTTTATATCCCTAGATGCTGAGTGGTTATTAATTGCCAATAGACAACAAAGATTATCCAAATGAAAGCAAGGCATTGAGAAACGTTCTCAAGGTTTAAAACCAGTATATTTGTGGCGACAAAAATCTGTCACACCAGATAGCTACACAGTTACAAAATAAGCAAATAAACAAGAAAATTCATCCTATCCAATAAAAGTTCATAACCTTACATTACCTGAGAACTCTGCAGGGGATGATCTTCAACTCAAATTGTCAACACCTGAGAGCAAATAGCTATGGAGCTGATGTTCTGTTTGGAAAGATCTCAAAGTTTGCAACCAGGACTTTTAAGTGACCACTTAATGTATGAAAAAACCAGTCAGAATAGCATAGAGCCAAATACAGTCTTAAAGCAATCACACCTGGACTCAAAACCTTACTCCAATTGAATGACCTCAAAAAAAAGGTGGCGGGGGGGTGGGGGATGGGGGCTTTTTTCCTTTTTTTCATAGATGTTTTCTTTATTCATGTTATACAGTATCTCCTTTCCCAGATTCCACTCCAAAAAAAAAATAAAATAAAATAAAATAAAATAAAATAAAATAAGAAAACAAAAACAAAAACAAACTTGTTCCCTCCCCCCTTTCCCTGCTCACCACCCCACCCTCTGCTGCTTACTGGCCCTGGCATTCCCCTGCACTGGGGCACAGAATCTTCACAGGGTCAAGGGCCTCTTCTCCCATTGATGACCAACTTGGCCATCCTCTACTATACACATGCTGCTAGAGCCATGAGTCCCACCATGTGTACTCTTTAGTTGGTGGTTTAGACCCTGGGAGCTCTGAGGGTACTAGTTAGTTCATATTGCTGTTCATCCTAAGGGGCTGCAAGCCCCTCAGGTCCTTTGGTCCTTTCCCTAGCTCCTTCATTGGAGACCCTGTACTCTGTCCAATGGATGGCTGTGACTCTCTGCTTCTGTATTAGTTGGGTACTGTCAGAGCCTCTCAGGAGACAGCTATATCAGGCTCCTGTCATCCAGTACTTGCTGGTATCCACAATAGTGTCTGGTTTTGATGACTGAATATGGAAAGGATTACCAGGTAGAACAGTGTCTGGATTGTCCTTCCTTCAGACTCTGCTCCGTAGTTAGTCTCTACAATTCCTTCCATGGATATTTTCTTCCCCCTTTTATGAAGGAATGAAGTATCCACATTTTGGTCTTCCTTCTTCTTGAATTTCTTGTGGTTTGTGGATTGGACTTTGTGTATTCCGATCTTCTGGGCTAATATCCACTTATCAGAGAGTGCATACCATGTGTGTTCTTTTGTGATTGGGTTACCTCACTCAGGATGATATTCTCCAGATCCATGCATTTTGAGAGGGGCTTTTTACTGTTTTGTTTTTCAGTCTCTAAAATGGAGATCCTAACACCTACTTTGTAATTTTTGAGATCAAATGAAACAAAGCAACACTTAATGCCTTGCCTAAACCTTTTATGTCTTTTAAGTATCTCATTAAAATAATTGTGTTTGCTATCATGTTCAAAGTCATCTTGTAAATTCTGTAGTGTAATGTAAATTTCAACAGAGATGATATTCTACAGTGCAGTTTTGCTCTGACCTCTATCCTGCTCTTTACAAGAATTGTCTCCTTTAGTTATCACAGTCTTATGAGTTGGGTACTATTGGCATCCCACTTATGAGGATGAACAGTAAGTATTAGTGTATGTGCCATGCTCAAAGTCACACAGAAAGTAAGTGGTATTCAAAACTTCCCAGTCATAGTGCTTAATCATTGTGTGGATTGTGAGTCTCTGTTGCCTCTGTTCCATGTTAGTTACTAGGCAGACTGCTGCTTTAGGATTGCCTGCACCATACTATACTACATCAATAGCCTGTGGCTCTGCAGAAGCATGGGGTCTTTTAGGGTCACAACAATGAGGGACAAAGCAAGTCACTGACCGGATCTGTGCAACCGATGCCGGAAAGGATGGGAGATAG
This sequence comes from Montemys delectorum, assembly GCA_019843815.1. Classification (NCBI taxonomy): domain Eukaryota; kingdom Metazoa; phylum Chordata; class Mammalia; order Rodentia; family Muridae; genus Montemys; species Montemys delectorum. The sequence continues at coordinate 10,471 of JADRCD010198193.1, forward strand.
AATTGAAGATGGAATAAGAACAGATGCACTTTGGTTCCTGGTGGATGAGTCAGCATCTTCAAAGCAAATTTAATATGGAAAATGTTGCCAGTCCCTGTTCACTGGAAATCTGGTGCTGAGGCCAAAACCACTTAAATGACTCAGGGAAATCTGTGCTTATCCTTTTGACTTGGATGCGCTTGTAAGAATGGAGAATTCTTTCTCTTTGATCTGTGGCCCAAGCTGGCTCAAATGGCCTTTGAAAGAACCTCAACTTTGAGCCTATTTCCTGTCCTACATTAAAAGCTCTTGCCAACCAGTCACCTAATATACTAGACCTTCCACAGTTCAAGGTGTTTGCTGTCCTTGAACCTATATCAACATTTTCCCCAGGGATTTCTTAGCCAAAAGAAATCTCAAGGACTATTTCCAATCTACTGATTCAGAATTTACATTTTAACAAGATCTTTAGGTGACTGTGGTGGTTTTAATGACAATGGCCCCATAAGCCCTTAGCAAGTGTTAGGAGGTGTAGCCTTATTGGAGTAGGTATGGCCTTGTTGGAAGAAGTATGTCATGATGGGGTTAGATTTTGAGGCCTTAAAGGTTCAAGCTATGTCCAGTGTGGAATATATGAAGTCTTCTGGCTACCTTCTAATCCAGATGTAGAACTGTCAGCTACCTCTCTGTACCATGTTTTTCTGCTTGCTGTCATGCTTCCTGCCATGATGAAAATGGACTAAACTTCTGAACTGTAAGCCAGCCCCAATTACATGTTTTCCTTTATAAATGTTTCTGTGGTCATAGTGTTTCTTTCAGCAATAGAAACCCTAAGACACTCATATAATACTAACACTTGAAAAACACTGTTCTAGAACAATATTTATTGAAACTCGATGTATTGTACACTCCTCTAGGTCTTAAGGTAGAAAAACTTGCTAGACATGGGGGAGGATGGACCAAAATTAAGTACAATCAGAATTCCAGGATGTAATAAGTGTTCTAGGAAAAAAAATACAGTAAGTAGCTGTGACTTGAGAAACATTAACCTCTGGGAGTGGAAGAGGAAGAATTATTCCAAGGAAATATCATTTGACTTCAGACCAGAAAGAAAGGAAAAGTCAGACAGGTACAGAAGGGCAGAGAAAGCTTTGGACATGGAGCAGAGGCAAGTGCAAACTCTAGGAGACAGGACCAAGCCTGGAATGTTCTGACAATTGAAGAAAGGTCCACACAGGAAGTAACCACATAAATGTCAGAAAACCAGGCCATTCAAGGACTGAGAAGACACATGCTTGGTGATTTCCTAGGTCCCAAAGATACTGAGGATGCTGAGGCTCAGCCAGTCCTGGAATGCATAGGTAAGGTAGTCCTTGTCAGAACAGAGGTAGAACCCAGTGGGGCTCTTTGCTCTATGTGGATGAGGCTGGCTTTATTTAAATATTAAAAAATCTCCTTGGACAGTTTTGATATGTCTCTGGCAGTATGTGGGCTTCTACACTAGTTGGGTTTCTGGCAATTTTCCTCTCCTAAAGGCACCTGGTAGTGAATACTCTCTTTGATTTTGGCTTTATCGAGATGACATGGAGATTGGTCCAGAGTAATAATTAAAAGACAATGGATACAGTGGAGACATCCCCTGGCCTCCGTTTTGCTGTATAGTTGCATTATGATTAAGAGAGCTTTGTACAATTCCTTATGAATGACTGATTCAGAACAATTCCTTGAAGGGGATGTGGTAATTTGGCCCCGATGCCTGTCTACAGAGGAACAAAGCTGTCTTATTTTTAGCTTAATGCCATGATTACTTTTTCATGTCTTAGCTGCATGTATTTGTTCATCCATTCAACAAATATTTATTGAGTGCCTATTATGAACGAGGCCCTGTATTTGGCAAAGTAGATGAAAGCCCGATCTTATAAAGGTCTTATTAAGTGTTGCCAGGAAGTTCAAAGACCACAGCTGTAAGAAATGAATTGCCAGGCATCTATCACATTCAAAGAGATGAAAGAAATGTAGGTTCTATCAAAGGATTAGAGGGTTTATATTACAGTTAAGTAAGGAGGGGGAAAGAGGTACAACATAATTTTTTTCCAATCTTGAGCCATGTGGATGCCTTCAACAAAGCCAGGATTATTAGAATAAGGGTCTCACAACAGGGAATGAAGCTGGACTTTCCTAGAGTACACATAGCATTTAGTAATCCAGGTACTGATAATTCCAACTATATTTCCAGTAGTAGAATTACCACAGTCAGATTGATGAAGCAGGGACAGAGAATGCAACTCATCCTTTCAAGATCCCTCAGCTCAATAGCAGAGCCAGGACTGGAAGCCAGGATGCTTGATCCCTAAGTTGATCTGGTCTGGGAATTGTGCAGAGAAGGGTCAGTGTCTGGGGAGGAGATTAACTGGAATATCACACACACACCTTTGTTTATAGAGGAAAGCTATACTCTTTAACAGTCCTTTAATAGGAATTGAATTTTGGTTTGCTGTGAAGAGCATAATACTGTATGACAAAAATAATTCAATTGTAAATTTGGTGTCTGCATCTCCCTGCTCTCTGGCTGAGGATTTAAAAGGGACTAATCTGTTAATTCTCTCCAAAAGCTTCCTCCAAAAGGTATACTAAGGTTATTATTCACTGAGGTCATGTATAAACGTGAGGAGGAACATGATAATAAATGCAAGGAAGAAATCTGAGACACTGATGAGTAATGGCCTTGGCTGAAATGTGCTGAATTGTTAATACAGTGTCACACCTGTGCTAAATGCAGAGTGCGTTACACACAGCTCTCATGAGTTATCACTCTTATACCTGTGCTGTAGACAAAGGAGTCAAAAAGCAGAATTAATGGCCTTGTAGCTCATAAGTGACAGAGCTGGGGTTCACACTCACCTCTGTTGGAATGCAAACAAAGTTTCTCCAGGTAAGTCTCCCCACTGGATCAGCAATGCAACTCTGTTCCTGGCAGCATTTCAATCACTGACTTCTACTACTGTAAGTCCAACTGACCTGCCAGATGGCTGTCTTGGAGACTCAGATGCAGAAGGCTAAGCTCTCCAATGTGCATCGTATGATCAGTGGCTCCTGGTGTGCCTTCAGATGGTAGTAGAGCCACTCTGACTTTTGTGTTAGTGACCCCGGAAATGAGTCAGCTGAAACTATACTCCAGAGGAGGCAGTACCTACTGCAACTCCAGATTGCTGAGATATAAATAGGAAAACACAGCTTGATTAATTCTGGCTGTACCATTTTTTGCTAGTGATGAGTTATATTAGGGACCATGGAAGGGCGGTGGTCAGACTCTCTCACAGCTTTATGAGAATTAAACTTCTAAAAAAATTATATCGATGTCCTTTTTAGGGGTTTTATGATCTTGATGCAATGATGGGTTTTGGGTTAACACTGACTGATGGAATGGTTGGTCTGATCATTTACACAAACACTGTCCTCCAAGTATAGTACACAGACACCTACTGGGGCATAACTTCAGTGTGTGCATGTGTGTGTGTGTGTGTGTGTGTGTGTGTGTGTGTGTGTGCGCGCGCGCGCATGCGTGTGTGTGTGTGTGTGTGTGTGTGTGTGTGTGTGTGTGTGCGCGTGTGTGTGTATGTGTGTATACACATACACCTTTCCTATATGGCTTTTGAAACATCTTTAGTATCACTGTTAATATGCTGTTGATAAGAATCCAGTCCTGCCTGAAATTTTATTTTTGAAAAATATTCTGATCAACAAAGGAAATAATCAGTTGGGTATAGAGTAAGTCCATAGACCAGAAATAAATCTTTCCAGCCATGTATCTGACAGAGGAAACATATCCAGTATATACTAAGAAGTTAAAAGAAATAGTCAGGAAAACAAATGACAATGTAGAAATAGGCTACAGATCTGAACAGCGAATTCTCAAAATAAGAAATAAACATAATTAAGAAATGTCTTTCACAGTATTAACATGATTAGCAATTAGAGAAATGTAGGTTAAAGCTACTTTGAGATTTTCTCTTATGCCTGTCAGGATGGCTAAGATCAAGAAAACCTACAAAAACTTGGTAGTAAGGAAGTAGAGGAAGGGGAGCCACCATCCATTACTGGTAAAGTTGAAAATTGACACTGCCACTGTCAGCGAATCAGAATAGATTTACCATACAGTTTTAAACTTCACCAATAGTAGATGATGTGACATATGCCCAAAGACTCTACATTCTACTCTACAGATACCTGCATGGTCATGTGACACCTGCATGGTCATGTAATACTTGCCTGGTGATATTCATTGCCACTCAATTGGTAATAACAATAGGAAATGCAGACAACCTGAATGTCCTTTGACTGAAGAATGGATAATGATGTGGTTCATAATACACTATGGAATATTATTCAGCTGTAAAGAAAAGTGAAATTATGAGATTTGCTGGTAAATTGGTAGATCTAGAAAATACTATACTGAATAAGGTCACTCACACCAAAAAAGGCAAACATTATTTGTTCTCTTTTGTTTGTGGCTCCTAGCTCCCAAACTTTCGATATGGAAATATAATCTGAAGTAATTTCAGATGCCAGGAAAGTAATAAGGAATCATGGGGATGGAAAACAGGAGCTCTAGAGAGTGTGCAATGGGACATAAGTCCCATGAGGGAAAAAATGGAAAAAACATGGGGGAACTTTATATGGGGAAGGAGAGCAAGAGAAATACTCAAGGAAAAGGAAGAGAAATAAATGATAACTAAGTGTATGTTAATGATGGAGAGGGTGGAATGGACATAGGAATGAATTAGAGTGCATGTGTCCAAATCAGGGTTTCCTTCCTCCTGCCAATTGAAGGGCTTTCATCCACAACAGTCCAGCTCAGGAGACATTTCTTCCAGGACACAAGCTCCTTTCCTATCCAGACAATGAAGTGTAGTTCTGTTGTTCTAGGCTACTTAAGGAGAGTTTGTGGAATAGAGTCTTCATTAACCCTAGTGGGAAAGAACCTCAACCTCCTGGTTCAAGTTTTTAAGGGCAAAAAGACACAATTGTGACATTCAGAAAAGCATCTCTGGGCATTTGCTGCATGCAAACATTATTCACAGAAGCAGAGTGACAACAATTAAATGATCAGGCATTTATGGTCAACCTTTAGCTCAGAGTCACATTATATAGGCATTGAGGGCTGATACAGAGACACTTTTACCCAAGATAGTTTTAGCACTTACAATACTTTTAGGAATACTTTCATGAGGTAGCATAACTATAGTTTAGTAGCCCACTGCATTATAGACTAATAACATAGCAAACAAACAAAAGAAAACAGCAACAACAACAAGCCCAGTAATGCACAATTCTGCATTTTTATTAAACTTAATAAAATAGTATTTCAAACTGTACAATCACAATAAGTTCACAGTTATTAAAATCTGACACTTCTTTTGGTCCCCCAAGCATGCCATGTTCTGTTTTCCGTGCTTGGTCTTCCAGCTTCTCCATTTTCTACAGGGCTGTTCCTGTCACTGCCAGCATCAGTTCTTCTCTCTTTCCCTTTGAGGACCTTTTCTCCGAGCACTGCAGGTGCCATTATCAGGCTTGGGCTGGGGCTTTTGAGGAGCATGGTTAGCAGACAACCTCGCCCAGCTGCTCGGTGGCTCCTGCTTCACCTTGTTTTGGTCTCCTTCAGCCTTTCTATGTTGTGTGTAGCCATCACAGCAGGACATATTTACAGAGTATAGCAGCAGGTGTGGCTTTTCTCTGTTCAGGGGTCTTTCTAATTCTTACTTCTTCATCCTGCCACTCCTATGTGCTGAGCATACTAAGCATCTCTTCTGTGCCAGGTCCTGTGCCCAGTGCTGGAGATATATTGGTGAGTGTTATAAATAATCACAAGAACTGATCGGTTGCAAATGAAATGGTTATAAAGAAAACAAGTCACTGCTCTGTCAGGTTTTATAACATAGATCCTGAGTTATTCTGAAGGGCTAGAGAGGACCTCCCTGGAAGGAGACCTTTAATCTGAGATCTGAAAGGTAAGTTAGAGTCATTACACAAATCAGTGTCTTTCTGTTGGAGACATCACAAGGCTTTTTACTCTGGCATCTTATCCAGGCTAAAAGGACAGAAGGAGGTAGACGTAGGAAGTGTGTGTCCCAAGGCAAAGCCACTGTGACTTAAGGCCCTTTGCTATTTGAGCCTTTAGATTTTCCAGTTAGAGCACTCAGAGGAAGGATGAACAAAAGGCAGAATTTAGGACAAGGTTAGTGCATTTTCTGTTTGTGAAAGCAAACCTTGGCATAATGGCTATGGAGGATAATCAATGGCCTTGTTCTTAAGAGACAGACTGTGCTGTAGAAGATAAAGATGATTTGCTCTGACTTCTATGTTAGTCAGTGCCTTGGTTATCGGAAGTGCTTGGGGACAAAGATAGGAGAGTGGGGACCTGCTCTAGGAATCCACAAAGTGTCGGTTATGCAGAGATATCTCTTTATTTATTTCAGAGTAAGTGTGTTGATGGCACCAGAGAAAATAATAAGGGCAGAGCAAAGCCCAATTTTCCAACTACAAAAGGCAGACTAGGCAAAGAAATTTTAATATTTCACACTCAAGATGTGATACTGACAGACAGTAGGATTTGGGGGTAAAATGGTTCTTAAGTCGGGCGCTACTGAAATATACATATTCTAGGACCTGAGGCCACTAACTATGCTCATTATTATATAATTCATTATACCTGGTGCAAAAAAGGAGCAGCATTCGTGGTTAGTCAACTGTGATCGAGTGTGTTCGTGCCTTTACTGCAGTTATTCATGAAGATTATAGGGGCATTTGCATTAGCAGTTAGTGTCAAGTGTGTAATTAGCCTTATGGCTAGCACAATGTGGGCAGGCTGGTGTCACTGTCAGGGTGCAGGCTTCAGCTAACTGGCAAGAAAACATTCTCCAAAGGTGTGAGCTCTACCCCCTCCATATCCTTTGTACCCAGGAATATGTATGGTAGTTTGGAAGTCCATACACAGGGAGAGGAAGGCCTGTGAATGGGCTGATGCAGTGAGGAAAGAGGGAAGAAAGAGAGGGGAGAAGTCTGATCTGAGCTCTAGACTGACAAGTCTCAATTCTGGCTCCTGCTAGAATCGCTAGAATCATTGTACTTTCTATTTGTTATACGTTTTACTATGTCAGAGAGAGAGAGAGAGAGAGAGAGAGAGAGAGAGAGAGAGAGAGAGA
>JADRCD010198193.1:17661-33671 GCA_019843815.1 Montemys delectorum
AGAGAGAGAGAGAGAGAGAGAGAGAGAGAGAGAGAGAGAGAGAGAGAATGATGCCTAGTATAGTTTTATGGACATACCTCAAGAAACGAAGGGTAATGAGCATCCCACAAAGTCCTCATGTGTCTTCCTTTCCGTCAAAGACAACCACTACCTGGACTATCAACTCTGTGGGTGAGGGTTTGTTTTTTTTTCTTAAGATTTATTTATTGTTATATGTAAGTACACTGTAGCTGTCTTCTGACACACCAGAAGAAGGCATCAGATCTCATTACAGATGGTTGTGAGCCACCATGTGGTTGCTGGGACTTGAACTCAGGACCTTCAGAAGAGCAGTCAGTGCTCCTAACCACTGAGCCACCTTTCCAGCCCCTGTGGGTGAGTTTTGATTGTTTTCACAATTCATGCGAATGAGAAGGTAAGAGCACATTCTCAAGTAGCTAGCTTCTTTCAACAAACAGCATTTAAGATTGGTCCATACTGTTGTATGTAGCATCAGAATCCTTGGTCACATGCTTCACGGTGTTTGAATATAAATGACGTCCATTCTAGGACAGGTGGCACAGACAACTGATTCCTTTTCTATTTTTAACTAGAATCAGCAGGACTATTGGGAACATGCTTAAAATGCTGCTTGATATACAAAGGGACAGATTTCCTGGGCTATAATGCTTGTATGTGCACAACTTCATTAGGCACTGCCAATCCCAAATTGGTTGCACCGGTATGTGTACTCACTTCTTGGGTGAGAGTTCCCGTTGCTCTGAAAACATCACTCCCATGTAATGATATAACGTCATATGGCCTTATCATTTTCACCATTTTGCAGATATATGGTATTGTTCTGCAGTTTTAAGGGGCATGACCCTAGTAATTTATAAAGTTGATGACCTGTTATTATGTCAATTAATCATTCAAATCACTGTTTCAAAGTTAACATTTTTGGTCTTAGGCTTAATTTCTTATATTTTCTGCCTTTCATTTCTTGATTTATAGAAGTCCTGATAAACTCGGCATATGAGTTCTTATTTAATACATGTATTAAATAATTGTTTCACTCTTGAGTTTACTTTTTCATTTTAATGTCATTTTAATAATCAGATGCTCTTAATTTTAATATTGTCTGTTTGGTTAGATTTTTCCTTTCTGGTTGTTCTTTGAGTGTCTGTTCGTGTCGTTTTTACCTCTGTCCGTGTCATTTTTACCTTTGTTAAGCTTACAAGTATATAATCTTCCTTTTAAAGATCTCATTTTTGCCTTCTTCATGTAGATACATAATAAGTTTGGCATTGTAGTTTCGGATATGGTGTGAAATAATTGTCAACTGTTTTTCCATTTAGATATGCACTTGACCCAGCCTCAGTTGTCGTTGTCTGCTGTACCATCTGATTGCTTTGCTTTGGAAATTCCTGCATGTATGTCTGTTGGCGTCCTCTCTCCTGTTCTTGGTGTGGAGTCTTGCATTGGTCTTAGCTCCACTTACTAGGTTCTTGTTACATAAGGTGAGCCCTACAGATCAGTTCTATTTCAGGATTGTCTTGGTTTTACTTGACTTTCACATTTCATTATAAATTTAGCACCAGCCTGTCAGTTTGTACTAAAAATAGCACACCGAGATTTTGATGTGGATTGCACTGAACATGTAGCTTAGTTTGGTAGAGGTGACATCTACAGCGTATTGAGTCTTCCTCCTCATATACATCATATATTTACTTGGGATTTTTTTTTTATAAAATTTTTATAGTTTCAGCACTGAATGGCCTTGTGCTCCTATTCTTGTTGTCTTATTAGTAATTAGTGGATTTTCATGCCATTGTAAATGGTACCCCAATAGCTTTATATATATCAATGCCAATGTATAGGCATGACTGATGTAACTAGTTTATGATGAGGCCACAGGTTCACTATTGTAAATTTGGAGTACCTTTCCCTAGCTCTATTTCTTCACCTGCTTCAGGAACTTGTCTTTGCATTATGTGAAGACACTTAATTTGATTATCTACTTCACTGGTTCAAGAATACTTTGTGCTTCAAATCTGATGCTAAGTGTAAAATCCAGAAGTAAAATAATGTGACCTAGATTATTTTGTATTATATTATTTTGAAGTTTTAGAGGCAGATCATTTGCTGTATAGCCAAAGATGCACTTAAAGTGATGCTCCTCCACCTCAGTACTGTAAGTGCTGGAATTATAAGTGCATGCCACTATGTCCAGCATTTTAATTTTTTTTTTTTTTTTTTTTTTAGTTAAGGAGTGTGCGGTGGCTAACATAGTGCATTTGTTTTTCTGTAGTTAAATACTCCAGACAGGGTAGTTTATAAAATGGAGATTGACTTAGGCCACAGGTTCAGAGGTTGAAGTCTCCATGGACAAGATGTTGGCATCTGCTCTGCAGTTGGTCAAAGCCTCCTGGCTATACCATTACACATTGGAGGACATCACATGGTAAAATAGGACAGGTTACTGACTCGAGGCTGTCTTCCATTTCTTATAAAGCTACTAATGTCATCAGGAGACCCACTCTCTTTACTTCATCTAGTTCTCTCAGAGGCCTAACCTCTAGACACCATTTCTCTCAGTGTGGCAACTCTGAAGGAAAAGACTTTTCCAAGTGCAAGGGCTGTGGCTCTGAGGGAAGGCTATCTTGGAAGTCAGGAACCAAGGAATACCACAAAGTCACACTGCAAAACAAACCTTACACACTAGATTTTCTGGGAGGAAAAACCAGGGATGATGGCTGCTCTTCATAGGAGAGAGAAGAAGCTGGGAACTGAGAGGGAGCCCACCTTTGTTTAGGGTTTCTTGGGGGTGGAGTTTTCCATGGCAGAAGTTTACAGTGTGGGGATTGATGAGATTTCAAGGCAAGCACATAGATTTGTTGAATTTTGAGCTCCAGGATTGGTGAAGTTTTGAACTCAGGGACTGGTGGAGGTTGGTAAATTTTCAAAACTAGAAGTGGGTTTTGACCTTTTACCCTATATATACTATATTATAAATATATAAAACAACTTCAGCAAGCATTTTTATATGAATTTGCATGTCTGAACAATGTAGAAGACCCTAGAAGAACACAGTGGAAAGCAAGGCCACCAAAGACAAACCACGGGCATGTAAGAACAGTGACGACAAAACCAACAGTAGAAACGCAAGAGTAGAGTGGGCAACCTGTACCTCCTTTGCTCAAGTGACAGAATGTGCTAGTTACCATCAAAGAGGATGACTTTGTGATATAGAATTCCACAACTAATTACAGGTAGCTAACCCCCAAAGTACCATGAAGATCCTGTGTGCTGCTTTTAAAGACGATAGGGAAATGGACAACATATTTTAAAGAATTTAAGTGGCACTGGAGACATCTGAAGCCAGCCTGTGAAGGTTAAGTGCCCTGGATATAACCTTTTTCCTTAAAATATAATCTACTGTTTTGATGATTGAGAACTAATGCTTACAATATTGTATGAGTCATCCATTTGGTTTTCCTATGTTATCTTCAGGAGCAAATTTAGAAGCAGAACATTTCCATGGAAGATTGAATTATTTTCCCCTGGAGCTGCATTTCTCCAATACCCACTCTAGTACCTTTGTATTCAACCTTGAAATTGAATGATCGATACTGCTTTTTATCTGTGTGATTAGTCTTTGGAGTCATTATCCAGCATGAGAGGAGGTATAGCATGTCTCCTCAGCTGAAAGCAGGTTAACTTCAGACAAGAGCTATCTAAGTTAGAATTTCCGTTTGCTGTAATAAAATACCATGACCAAAAGTTAGTTGTGGATGAAAGGGTTTGTTTCAGCTTATAACTCAGGCCAAGAACTCAGCAAAGGAACCTGGGAGCAGGAACTGAAGTAGAAGCCATGGAGGAAAGCTGCTTACTAGCTTGCTCACCATGGCTTGCTCAATCTTCTCTTTTACAACAGAGGGCCACTTACCCAGGTCTCGCATCATCTATAATGGACTGGGCCCTCCCAGATTGATTCTTTTTTTTTTTTTTTGATTGGATATTTTCTTTATTTACATTTCAAATGTTTTCCCCCTTTCCATGTCTCCCCTTCAGAAACCCCCTATCCCATCTCCCCTCCCCCTTCCCCTATGAGGGTGCTCCCCCACCCACACAGTCCCATCCTCCTGCCCTGGCATTCCCCTACACTAGGGCATTGAACACCCTCAGGCCCAAGGGCTTCTCCTCCCACTGATGTCCAACAAGGTCATATTCTGCCACATATGTGACCAGAGTCTTGGGTTGTTTCACATGTGTTTTTTGGGTGGAAGTGCTTGCTAATGGAAGCCTGATATGGCTGTCTCCTGAGAGGCTCTGCCAGAGCCTGACAAATACAGAGGTGGAAGCTCACAGCCAGTCATTGGACTGAGCTCAGGGGTCCCTGAAGGAAGAGTTGGAAAAGTAACTGAAGGAGATAATAGGGTTTGCAGCCCCATGGAAGGAGCAACAGCGTCAACAGCCCAGACCCCCCAGAGCTCCCGGGAACTGGACACCATATTTAAGAATCAAGTAAGAAAATGCTTCATAAACTTGCTCACAGGACAGTATGATGAGAGAATTTTTTAATTAAGATTCCCTCTTCTCAAATTTGTCTAGATTTGTGTCAACTTGACAAAAACAAATGAGGACAAGTGTCCTTTAAAACATTTGGATAAAGCCTGAGATCAAAATAATAGATATTGCTTTCTGCCAATAAGAATGATAAAAATCTCTAGAAGCCAAGACTTTCTATACTGCTTTACTTGAAACAATCATATTAATCAACATTTACTTGATCTACTGCTGGGGATATCTTGTCAACCAAATCATGGCACTGACATACTAGGGTTCACCAACTTACTACATTGTAAACACTTCCCTATGTTATTATTACACAAATATTTCCTTTATATTGGATTATTCTAATTTTTGATATAAAAAACTAATGTATTAAAATTGAAATATTGTTTCTTTGATTTTCTTGTCTATACTTTGTACTAACAGAACACTTCTGAAAACCTTTATAGCTGTGAAAATTTTTAAAATTTTCAGGTCTAGTTCCACTACCTACAAAAAGTGTTTATGGACATAGTAACATCCTTTGTGCTGGCGATGTAGCTCAGTTGGTAGAATTCTTCCTTCTAAATGCATGCAGCCCTGGGCTCAGTCCACAACACCCAATTAACTTGGCATATGTTGTCTTATCATTTACTTGGGAGAGCAGAATAAAGGTAGGAGAATCAAAACTTCAAGATCATTCTTAACTACATAACTCCATTGAGTTCATGCTGTGATACACAAGATCCTGACTCAAAACAAGCAAACAAATGGGAAAACAAACAAAACTCTCTGCAAAAGCCTTTGATAGTTCTCAGGAAGGTTGGTGTGCTTTGCCTATATTAGACACTTCAGTATCTCATTCTTAGTAAGTTGCCATATACAGAAGTATAGGGGTGACAGGGGCTGTGGAAAGGAAATGCCCTGGGGGGAGAAGAAGTTATTTGGGTAATAACATTGTTCAGTATTTCTTATATTTGATAATAATAATTTTAAAACCCCAAAATAATGTCAGTGTAGTTTATTGATGTGTTTAAAATTTCCACAAGAAATACACCCTCCCTAGTCACAATATACAGGCATCTGCTCTCCATTTCCCTGCCACTGAGGAGACTCATATTGCTTCTACTTTAAGAAAGGTATTTCCCTCTGTTTCTTCTTTAAAAAGAATCTTTAGTATTTCAAGCTGCAGCAGGGAGAACTAGTGTCATTGAGCACAGTTTCTCTACCTTGGCACTCCTGACACTGGGACAGGAAATTATTTGCTGTGGGGAATCTGCGCTGCAGACATTTAGCAATGTCCAGACCTCAGTCCACGAGAAGCCATGTTTTGACAGGCTGTCAGTTAGGTAAATGAAAAATATCCCTAGATGGTTCCTTGAGGTCAAGATGAATGGAGAGAATAAACTCCATTACATAACTCTCCCATCATTTCTTAGTAAGAAGGTAGCAGAACTAGGATTTTATTGGTTTGGTAGTTTTACGATTTATTTATATTTTATGTTTAATTATGTGTAAGTATGTGTCCATGTATAAGTATGTACCTGTGTGTGCAGGTGCCTTTGAAGGCTAGAAAAAGATAATGCATCACCTGGAGCTAGAGTTATAGATGATGTTAGCCAAGAAACATGAAATCTGGGAACTGAACTCAGATTCTCTGTAAGAGCATTATGCACTCTAAACTGCTGAGCCATCTCTCTAGTCTCTACTTGTTTTTGGTTTAGGGACAATGTCTTATTTGGTCCAGCTGACCTGGAACTTGCTATGTTGCTGAAGATGATCTTGAACTCCTGATTCTTCTGTTTTTCAAGTGCCAGGCTTACAGGCATAAACTCGGATTGTTCAGTGTTGGAGATGTAACCATGTGCACTGTGCATGCTAGTCAAGCATTCCACACCAACAGAGGTAACTCCTCAGCTAAAGAATTAGAATTTTAATCTGGACAATTTTAACCAGTAGGGTAAGCTTCATATACTAACACTGTAAATATAAATTCTTTGACCCTACTTCAAACATTAAATTATAAATTCTCATAATTTAGGAGCAGTTCTAAGTGATCCTAAAATACTAACATTGTTTAGTGTCCTTCAGTGTTTCTCAGTCTTGGACTTCAGTTTAAAATTGCTCAGGGTACTAGTAAGTTCATATTGTTGTTCATCCTAAGGGGCTGCAAACCCTTCAGCTCCTTTGATCCTTTCTCTAACTCCTTCATTGGGGACCCTGTACTCAGTTCAATGGATGGCTGTGAGCCTCTATATCTGTGTTAGTTAAGTACTATCAAAGCCTCTCAGGAGATTGCTACAGAGCTCCCAGGGACTCAACCACCAACCAAGAACTATACATGGTGGGACTGATGGCTCTGGCAGCATGTGTATAGTAGAAGATTGCAAAGTCGATTATCAATGGGAGGAGAGGCCCTTGGCCCTGTGAAGATTCTGTGCCCCAGTGCAGGGGAATGCCAGGGCCAAGAAGTGGGAGAGGGTGGGGTGGCAAGCATGGGGAGGGGGAGGCAACAGGGGTTTGTTCTTGTTGTTTTTGTTTGTTTCTTTGTTTGTTTTTTGGAGGGGAAACTGGGAAAGGAGAAATCATATGACATGTAAATAAAGAAAATATCTAATAAAAAAATTGCTCAGGGGAGAAAAATATTGATAACCAGGCCTTATAACATATCAGCTTGTGTGTAAGTGCTTGGGTCCAGAGAATTTTGCTTTTTTTTTTTTTTGCCTATGATGATTCTAAGAACCCCCTAGTAATATTAATGCTAGCCAGATTTGAAGGTCACTGGCAGAGCTCAAGATGTGTTAGAAGTTCAGAGACCAGGGCTTTTAGTTCCAATCTGATCTTAAACAGCTTTACCGCATCTCAGAATAGCTGTTTCTTAATCTTTTGAAGGCAATGTTGGAGGCAACATTTCTTTCATTTTCTGGCTCACATCTATAGGCAGTTAGTGTAATGCCTTAGATTAACACATGATGTATGAATTATGTCATCATTTCCATCAGATAATGATCTAGGCTGAACTACATATTGTTTTTGTACCTTGAAATTTTCTTCTGTATTTGAGAAGAAATACTGTTTTTAAAAAAAATGTATGTTTAGAGGAGAATCTTCTCACCAAGAATGCAGAAGTAAGTTGGGTTTTCTGCTGTGGGGCTTGATACTTTGTGACAGGCTGATGTGCAAAGCAGATGGCCTGGGCCCTTTCTCTCTGCCTGTGTCTGTCCCTTGCAGACATCATTACAGCTGTCACTGAGTGACTCAGCAGACTTAGAGGTGGTTTAAAAGCAAACTCATCTGTAATCATTAATATTCATTTGATGGGCCTTGAACTCTCATGAAAACAAACATTGGGCATGTATGTGAGACATATCTAGATTAGGTTACCTATAGTTAGAAGACCTACCCTAAATAGTCATGGTACCATTGCATGTCCAAAGCTTAATAAAAGAAGAAAGTGGGCTGACTACCACCAAAATTCCTCATTTCTCTGCCTCCAGACTACAGATGTAATGTATCCCCTGTTCCTGCCTCCAAGCCCTCCTAAAGTCATCTTCGAAGAGAAAGCCTCAAGTGAAGAATTGCTTGCATCACACTGGTCTGTAGGCGTGCTTATGAGGTGTTTTTCTTTTTATATGAAATTGATATGCGATGATCCAGCCCACCATGGGCGGTACCATCCCTGGGCAAGGGAGTAGCTGAGCAAACCAGAGACTAAGCTGGTAAACAGTGTTTCTTTGTGTTTCTATTTCAGTTTTAGCTTCGGTACCCTTGATCTGTGAGGCAAAATAAAAGATTGCATATTTAAGTTGCTCTTGTCAGTTATTTTATCATAGCAATGAGACAAGTTACTAATTCAGCTCCAGACGTCTTCTCTGCACAGTCCATCTAGATGTAGAGTGTTCCTTTCTGGACCAGGCACAGCTAGAAAGGAACAAGGACAGAGATATCAAGCACCATGGAAGGTTTTGTTCTAAATAACCTCGAGTATCCACTTGTTATCATTGCTCTCCTGGAATCTTTATTTCCATGTCTATCCCTCAGACACTGGGCTAGCCTGGTACCCCAAGCAAATGAATGAGCAAGGCCATTTCTTTATGTTATTGAGAAAGAGTTCAAAACAAAACAAAACAAAACAAAACAAAACAAAACAAAACAAAAGCAAAAAGGCAATGGAGAAAGAAACTACCTAAGGGTTTGTGCTACCTTGTTCATTCCTTCCATTCAGTAAATAGCCCAAGATTTCCATGTGCCATTAAACGAAACCTATTTCCAGCAACAAACTAAGAAAAAACAGTCCAGTGGCTAAAAGTCCATGCCTGAGAATCTTCTGGGACTATAAAAAATGATGAAATGTCAGCCTTCTCCAGAAAACCTGGGTTTAGAAGCACATCTTTAAAACTACTTCTCTATGGGAAGTTTATCAGTACATTGTGTATGTGGCAGGTGATGTTCAGGCCAGAGGATAATCTTGGCTATTGCTTTTCATGAGCTATCTACCTTGTTTAGTTTTAGTGTTTTTGTTTGTTTGAGTCATGGTCTTTCTTCAGAAAAAGAGCTCGCCAATTAGAAAGCTTGCCTGTCCACTCAGTCCCCACTTCCCTAGTGCTAGGATTACAGGCACAGGTCATCATGTCCAGCTTTTTGCCAACTGATCTTAGGTCTGAACTCAGGTCTTTGTATTTACAAGACAAATATGTTACCAGTTGAGCCATCTCTTCAGCCCTCAGCTGCATTGTTTTGTTGCATTGATGCTGTATATGACCCATAGCATCATCTATGTGACCCAATAGACAGCTTCCCTCCTTCATGCCTTGTTTTTCTCTCAGTAAGGGGAAATACCAGTGCTTGCTAAAACTGCTGCAGGGTAACTGCAAGTGTTTGGATGACTGTCTTGCATTAGGCTCTTAGCTACTAACAAGAGAAGTTAGATCCAAGTTCTGGTGCACACTAGACCCTCAGGACATGCATAGTGAATGGATAGATGAGTTCTTGTATGAGCAAATCAAGATGGTGCATTGACATAACCTCAGAGAACTTTTGTCTTCCCTTAGTTTTCATATCTTATCAATGTTTTCACATTGTAGGAAGGCTTCTAACCTGTATGCTTACTGGTCCATCCTTCTAAAAATATTCAGAGAGTGAACTCAGTTGAATCAACTCTACTTACTTCTGTATTTCTGTCAGACTTTAAGGGACATTCCATATGATATATTGACTATATTGCATGTTAAAATTGATTACACTCCAAAAAATATGTAGTTATTTCTTGTTCACATATTCCTATATAATCAATTATTCATTATTTCTGCTTTAAAATGTGTTGTTCTAAAAGTAAGAATGTCTGGAAGTCTTGGTCATACATACTTGTAACAATATTTAGTAATACAAGAGAGCTGACTATGAGTACACAAAACAACATGGTGAGCAGAGGAATTTACAGTAAGTCATGGATACACGCACACACGTACACATACATATACACACAGATACATATAAGCACACAGAGGCACACGTACAAAATTAACCTACAAAGTAATGGGTTTTACTATAGTATTTTTATACATAGTTTCATAACTTGTTGCCTTTTTTTCTATTTTTATTGAAAATAGTTTTTTCATGCTAGATATTCTGATTATAGTTTTCCCTCCCCCAATTCCTGCATCACTTCCCATCTGGAACCAAATCTTTTCTGCCTCTCATTATAAAAAAAAACAGGCATCTAAAGGACTAATAATAAAATAAAATGAAAGCAAATCAGAATAAACAGGAGAAAAGAGCTAAAAAAAAAAAAAACACAAGAAACACGTGTAGATGCAGATGTACACACATGCACACACAGGAATCCCGTACAACACAAAAATGGAAGGCATATGGTTCCAAAAAAAAAAAAAAAAAAAAGGAAAGTCCTGACTGAATATTATGAAACAAAGAACCTCCAGGGCACCATTGAGTTCATTTTGGGACAGTCATCGACTGCTCAGCAGCACTGTGTAAGATTCTATGTGCAGCTCAGCAGCGCTGTCTGAGATTCTGTGTCCAGTTCAGCAGCGCTAAGATTCTGTGTGCAGCTCAGCAGCGCTGTCTGAGATTCTGTGTGCAGTTCAGCAGCACTGTCTGAGATTCTGTGTGCAGTTCAGCAGTGCTGTCTGAGATTCTGTGTGCAGTTCAGCAGCATTGTCTGAGATTCTGTGTGCAGTTCAGCAGCACTGTCTGAGATTCTGTGTGCAATTCAGCAGCATTGTCTGAGATTCTGTGTGCGGTTCAGCAGCGCTGTCTGAGATTCTGTGTGCAGCTCAGTGGCACTGTCTGAGATCCTATGTGCAGCTCAGCAGCATTGTTTGAGATGTGGCATCTTACAGCTTCAATCTGTGAACAGAGTTCTCCAGAGGCAATGGTTTGAAGGATAGAGGACATTTAGGCAACTGTCTCCAGTTTGATCACAACAGTGCCTTTAGATTTTTTTCCCCTGATGACCTCTGTTTCTGTTTTAGAATTGGTTTTACTTGACTGGAGAAGGATTTGAAGTGGAAATGGCCCATTTTCCTTGCAGTTTGGAGAAATCATTTGGAAGTTGCCTGTCACTTGAGATTTCCTTATGCATTGCAGAACTGTAACAACTCCTGCTGTGGTGAGGTTTGGAGAGTGTCTATTATTTTAGGGGAGGAGCCTAGAACCTGTACAACATGTTATAGATTTATGTAAATACTAAATTTCGGTCACTAGCATGCTAGTAAGAGTATAAACACTCTTGGACGTTGGTGTAATAATTGCATCTCATCATTTGACCTTTCCTCTGCATTACGAGCTTATTCCAGGCCCCTGAAGATATGCATTTCTGGGGCTTTGGCTAATGTGATGTTCAAAGACAGAGCAGCAACCCTAACTCCACAGGTCAATTCACGACTTGTCAGGCTTGAATCTGAGAACTTGACATAAGCTGACTCACTTACACTTCATCATAACCTATGTAGGCGTTGAACTATGCGAGCCAGGGATAATAAGAATTTAGCTAAAATCACACAGTCAACTGTGGGCAGAGGCATGATTCAACTCTAAATCTCTACCTATTAACCGTGATTTTTCTAGAGAGATACTTAATTACCAGAATCAGCCATCTAAACTATGTGTTAAACATACAGAACACAGAACGGTGACTCCTGCATCAGAAACCATTGTAGACAATCTCATTTGAGGATGACTTTTTTTTTTAAAAGAAAATCACTCCATCTTCTCATCAGGAGTTGTGAAACAAAGACAGCCCTCCACTTGTGGACAAAGTATCACAATTTCTAATAAGGACAGTTTTTCTTTGTTGTAGCTCACTCTGGCTGTCCTCTTACATAATTACTGGGAGTTGTTATTAAGCATGTTGCATGATGCCAGCAACTACTCTGGGTGCTGGAAATATAACAGAAAATAGCTAGTCTGTTGTCCTCTTGAGCATCTATCACATTGGTATATAAGGAACAAGGCATAAAGTACAAAATACATGCCCTAATATTAGATTCTGTTAAATCCTAAAGTGAAAATCATTTTTAAAGCAGGTAGAGGATAAAGTTGGTGTATTGAAATCAGTTCACACTAACTTGTAAGGGATGATAGCTAAACTTTCAGAACATTTGCAAGCTTGTTGCTGGATATAGTCATTAAAATTTAAATAACATAAACTTGCAATTAAATGAAGTATATTTAAAAACAAAGGTAATGTTACTCAAAGTGTAGAGTTTCCTCATTCTTTTACCAGATCTCTCTCCTGGTCTACTGCTCCTTTATAATGAATTGGTTATAATTGACTAAGATAAATTTCTTCCCAGTGCGACTAGGAGGAAGGCACACTTGTAGATAGAAATAAAGATTCACAGGAATACTGCACAGTAAATTTTTACCATTCAGGACTTGAGTTCCTGTTTGTTTCCTTACTGAATTTAAGATATAACTAAAACTAAGGCTAGCAAAATCACCCAGTGAGTACTTATTGCCAAGTCTGAGCACATGAGGCTGGTCCTTTCACATGGTACAAGGGAGGAACTCACTCTCCCAAGTCCACTGACTCCACAGGTCTGCTGCGGTACCTATGTGCTACCTATGTACCCCTCTCCAAAACAAATAAGTTAAGTGCCATAAAAATTTAAAATAAAATACTAAAACTAAAACTAAATGAGATGTATCACACTGGTAGATGCTATAGTGTTCTTCACAAAAAAAAAGTGGAAAAATATATTCTTTCAATATTTGAAAGTTGTTACATTGTAGGCTACTTACATACAAAAGCATAACACTTGGTGAGAAGTACTGGCCTGATCTCTACATTGCTCTACTGTATATGATTTCTGCAAAAAGTTCAGTCCTGTTATAGCTGAATAGACTCAGTGTGGCAGAGCTCAGTTTGACATGATCAGTACTCACTTGGATTGGTTTCAGTTACTACTGTCACTCCAATTCCTGCCAGATTGGAGAGACTACCAATCATATCAAGAGCATTCTAGAGACAGATTTTTATTGAAAAGGCCTTAGCTCTCATGTTAAATGTTATGAGTTCGCCATCCACCTTGAGCTGCCCAATAGCCTCCTCTCATGTCCTATCCTCATATTTCCTAATTTGTTCATTGTTCTATCTCTCAGTGATATTTTTTTATTCTCTATACTATAAAGGAGGAAACAAGCAAAGATGTGGAAACCTAAGTGCTTGCTATTTGGGTCATTCAGATTGAATTGTTGAGACAGGTTGTATTTGGTCATAGGTTCATGGTAGTTTGAATGGCAGGGCTCAACTGCATCTCTTAGAATTTTGGTTAAGAAAATAACCATATCCTCATGCACTAAGTCAAGCCTAGAGTAATTAAGGACTTGCCTCCATTAACAGGCTGTGAGTGTGGAGTAAGAACAGTCTAGGCAGGGATACAGGCCTCACGGGACATCTCTACAGACACATGCAGGAAAGGTGGGGGCATACCCGTTTCTCTTTTCACTTAACTTTTTATCCAGCCTTACTTCTAGTCTGCTTTTCTGCTTCTTCAGAGTACTAGAATGGTGTTTGTTGATTGAATTTATATTTCAGAAGTAGTAAAAAGAAAATAAGCTACTTACCATGTTATCTTACTTCTGAGATGAAGCCCTGACAGCTCCTAATGCAGACCTTTCTTCCACTTCTGAGGTATAGGCACTTGTGTCTTCACCTCCAGGAGCTTTGAGGAACTGTTTCAACTCATGCCCTGACTATGTTCATCAGCCTCTGCTCAGAAGTTGCCTGGATTTCCAAGTCAGTTGTGGTGTCATGCTTTTACCTTTATATCCGTTTGTGAAGTTATTTCTAGAGTTCTGAGATCTCTCTGTGTTAGGCTTTGTTTGGTTGAGTCTTATTTATCTTTCTTGGCAGAAGATCTTTCATAGACAAGGCAGATAATCAGTTGATGCTTAATGAATAAGTGAATGAATGCTTGAGATGAAAAAGGCCGTTCTGATGGTTTCCGCACAGGAGACCTAGAGACAATGTTGTTACAGTTTGGTTATTGATCACTCAGCTCCCCACCCTCTCCCTTTTTTAATAATTATAAGGTCATAGTAGACCTCTGGCCATCATTCCAACTTAACTTCTATGAATGGACTCCAGAATATAGAGCTTGCTTTTGACGTCCATAAACCAAGGCCTTTGGTATGCTTTCTAAAATTGTTTAGCATTCCATACCTCATTGTACACTCTTCTTTGTCCTTGCTTGTATGCTTGGTTGAAAGTACCTAAGAAGAAAAGATGAGAAGAGACAAATGAAATCATTCTAGAATACATCTCCTATCAATCATGAGCCAGGAAAGTGAAAGAGGAGAAAGGTACTTAGATGTAGAACAGGAGCAAGTCCAACAATAAGGGGCAGGGAGTAAATTGTACTGTAGGTATAGGGGGTGTATGTTCAAATGATGAACCACCCATGGTGACATCACTACCTGATAGAATCTATGATAGGTGTAGAACTCAGTATCTATTGCAGAGGCTCATTTCATTCCACCCCTTCTGTGGTGAACTGAAGTCATTCTGTGATTCCCATCCTGCTGTCCTTGTGAGGAAATAGGATCCCCCACCTTATACTAATTAGTATGTGAGACTCTGTGTAGCAAAAGTGAGGTTAGTTTTTGTTTTATTGTTTTTTTGTTTGTTTGTTTATTTGTTTAGGATTATGCACAGTTGATGACAACCCAAGTAAACTGTGGAGAAAGCTGACTGCACAGAGAACAACTTTTACAACTGTGAATGTAGATCCTTCCTCTCTTTGCCCAATGAACGAGTTAGCAGCATGGCTCAATCTGCCATTTGTTCATTGCTCAACAAAGATTGTGCGTAAGTTTACTGCTCCATTTAACAACTTGTCCTGTCCTTAGTAGCTAGGCAAGCTTTGTTAGTAATTTTATATTGTAAATTTTAGATTGCATAGGGATAGTTCCACTAACAGATGGGAGCAGAGGGCAGGGTTTTCTGTTCTGTAGTTGTGCCTAAATAGACTCAAGGCATTTTTATCTTGAACAATATTTTTTAAATCATTTGTTACCACCTAGTATGCAAACTATTGGATAACCTTGAAAATATTCCATAACCCAAGTTGTCTCAAGTGTATTATTGAGATAACATCTAGTGCATTCAGTGGTGATAGTAAATAAATAAAACCAATCAATTTTAGAGGCTATTGAGTATTTAGTTCTAACAGTGGCATCTATACCATCCTCTCCAAGGCTAAGGAATGTAGGGAAAAGGGAGCAGAAGTGTAAGAGCTGGACGGTGGGAAGAAGTGCTGTGAAATAACATCATTGGTGCATGACATGGATTCTGCACTCACAAGCCTATAGCAACAACAGTTGACTGCACAAGATCGAGCTCACCAATACCCCATTATGGATGGGGAGGGACTCATAAGCCCCTACACTCCCCAAGGAGCTACAGGCAGTTAATAGTTAATGGGTGGAGTCATAGTCCTCAGTGGTATATCCCCTGAAAACTTCCACTTGCTCAAGTAAATAACCTCTGACCCAAGCCCATATAAGGAAACCTAACAAAATGCAGTGGCCTCATGCACTCATGCACACACATACTGTGGCAGCTTCAATGAGAATGGCCCCCATAGGATCATATATTTGAATGCTTATTCCATAGTTGGTATAACTATTTGGGAAGATTAGGAGGCATGGCCTTGTTGGAGTAGCTGTATTACTAGATGTGGGCTTTCAGATTTCAAAAGCCCACATTGTTTTCAGTTAGCTCTTCTGCTTCTAACTTGAGAGTACATTGTAAGCTCTCAGCTACTGCTCCAATGCTGTGACTGTCTGCCTACTTCCATATTCCTTGACATGATAATCATGGACTAATCATAAGCCCCAATCTAAATGCGTTCTTGTATTAGCTGATTTGGCCACAGTGTTTTTTCACAGCAATAGAAAAGTGCTAACACACACACACACACACACACACACACACACACACACACACACACACA
>JADRCD010198193.1:33681-46664 GCA_019843815.1 Montemys delectorum
ACACACACACACACACACACACACACACACACACACACACACACACAAGACATGAAATCAGAAGAGAAATTAGTTGAGAATAGGGGCCTTGGCAGAAGGAAAGGAGATTACCAGAGGACATTCTATATGTATAAAATTGTGAAAAATCTATTTTAAAAAGAACGAAAAATTTATTCTTAAAAAATAAAGGAGAAACCTAGAGCCCTTGTGATTTTCCTCTGTAGGTTATTGTTTTCTCACTACTCTGACAGTCTTTCATTTGATTACTCATGCCTCAAAGTTCTTTGAAATTCTCAGATTCCATCCGGATTACTTAGTGGGCACTGCATCATTTACTCATGGAACTCATTTTCAAGAGTTTGGGGGGACATAGCTGACCTGAGCTGTTGGTCACATTGCCCTGTATAAGCTGACTGTCTTGAATGCTGTTTGCTCCCACAACTGAGGATCCACTGCAGCCTTGACACCTTTAGATAAATACCAATCACTCCCAGGAAACCCAGAGCAGAGCAAGTTACAGCTGCTCTGCCATAAGCTCATTATCTTATTGCTTGCCATTTTATTTAAACTTTAACCCTTAGCTTTTGCTGTACTTTAAAAAATTATGTTTATATTTCTGTTCATATAATAGGCATGAGCTACCCTAAACCTTGGCCAGAGAATCTCCTTTCTATAGTAGGTAGTAGTCAATGCAGAGACTTTTAACTTGTCAAAGTGTTGAAATTAAATGAGAGTGAGCTTTCAGCCTGAAATAAGATATCTACATCAAACTCTTGCCAGGGCTCTGAGAACTGAAACTGTCTCGCAGTTTCATGAACTTGGGTTCTCTCAGGCGAAGGACCAAAGGACCTGAAATATAGGGTTCGAGATGCAAGAGAAAACACAAGGTCAAGTTGTGTCCCAATCAAGGCTTCCACTTTTACTTAGAATATCCATGAGAAACCGAAACCAAATCTCTAGGTTACATGATATTTGCATAGCATAAACACTGCAGAAGAGGTCAGGTGCCAAAGTCCCCAGCAGCTCGGAAGGTCTCCAGGCTGTAGGTGTGGTCATATCTCAGTGTGAATTTCCAGGCAGCTGCTTCAAGGAAGAACTGACAGTCTGCAGAGAGCTTTTGTCTTAACTCCCCAGGTGGTAGCCTCCAAGCAGAGACTGCTAGAGTCCAATGGCTGAGCTGAAGTGGGGAGGTAACAGAGAACCTTAAGGAAGCAGAGGTGGAAAGAACACAGGAGCAGAAGGATGAGGAAGGATGCTGCGGAGAGCTGGCTTCTAGACATCATATGTTTATTTCCATCATGTACTCACAGGTGATATTGTTTGTCACATGCCTAAGACTTACCCGTGAAAATTCCAGACAGGATGCACCACCGCTAGCTACTGATAACTGATCGCTGGTGAGGACATTGTAATCATTCTACTTTGGTGTTGCCACTAATAGATAATCCATGTCTCAGTTGATGGTCCATGTCTGAGCATATAGGGAAAGCATTAATGGACTTAATAGATTATTTTAAAAGTAATATAGTACGAGTAACCTCCCCAACACCCATCCTTTGCCTCTTTGTGGAAAAGACTGGATAATTTATCATGTAAAATCTTCATACTTCAGGATTTGGCTAATTGCATCTTCATAGTATCTTTGAAAATATTATTATAGTCTTCAAATTTCCTGGGATACTTACAAAACTTAATTACAATTTTTAAAAAGCAGAGGACAAGAAGTTGAAACAGGAACAATTTGGGGGCATCTGAGAGTGTTAAAGCAAGAAAACAGAGGTAGGTATATTATTTGTCAGGGTTCGAATGGGCTGTTATTTTACCCGTCATCATCTTGTTTTTGAGAAAGGATCTCTTGCTGAACCTAGAGTTTGCTACTTTTATTAGACTGGCTGGCCAGCAAGCCCCCTCTCCAGACCACTTGTCCCCCCAACACCTCCTAACTACTGGGCTTTCAGAGATGTATCATTATATCTAGCATTTCATATAGGTGCTGAGGATTCAAGCAGGCCCTCTTGACTGTGCAACAGGTACCATCCTCACTGAACCATCTGCCTGTCTTCTAGAATGATACTCAAGAGTGCAGGACTGGAAGCTTGGTGGGACCACCGAGGTCTCTTCTGCCTTAGCTCCTTCCAGCTCTTTGAAAGCTCACCAGCATCGAGGGCTTTTTCCATTTGGTTTGAGACTGGAGAGATCAGAAGAGGGAGTCGGATCTCCTGGAGCTAGAGTTACAATTAGGTTTAAGTTTCCCAGGATGGGTATGAGAACTAAACTCCAGTTGTTCAGAAGAACATCAAGCACTCTTAACTACTGAGCCACGTTTCCATCTCCATCCACTATGTAGGTTTCAGGTAGCTTTCCTCTATGTCCTTCTTTAGATAAAACCCTTTCTCTACTCTATTTCGCCCATCCTCCCATCATCTTTCTGGTTAAGACTTTCCATCACCCCACCCAACCCCCATATTCCACCTCTACTTTCATTTTGCCTGTGTTCTGCTCCACTCTTCTCTAATGCAACCCGCAAACAGTATCCTCTTTCTACTGTCCTGTTTTCCACCCATGGTCCAAGTTAAACAAAAAACAAACTAAAAGTTTTAAGCTAAGATCTTCCTATGAAAATGAAGACACACCATTTGTCTTTCTAGGCCTGTGTTACCACATTCAATTTATTTTTCTCAGTTCTATACATCTATCTCAAAATATCATGATATATTATTATATAGAGAGACAGAATCACACACAGACTAATAACTATTAGTTATTAAGTCACTTATATTATTATTACTGTCATTTTCTCCATACTATCATTATATTTAATTTTTTCCAGATATCCTGTGATTTACCTAAAATTAGATACTTGCCCTTTCATATACTGTAATAATGCAAATCTCTGTATATCTTGCATTATAGTTTAGTTTTGGTACTAAGGTTGAATCACATCTTCCCTTCCCCAGAATAGAAGGGAAGCATCTACTGCTTGCTGTTGGGTCACATCCTTCATCTATGTAGAAAGTGATCTTGAGCTGGAGAGATTGCTCAGTGGTTAAGAGCACATACTGGTTTTGCAAAGGCCTTCTGTAGGTCCAAACAGCTACACCTGGTGTCTCACAACCTCTTATAATGCCAGCTCTGGAAGATCTAGTGCCTGACCCTGACCTTTGTGAATACAGGCACAAAATTCTTGTGCACCCTGCCCCACCCCACATATACACACAATAAAAATGATATATTTAAAATTCCAATAACTTTTTAGCTTAAGACAGGGAAATGGGGTCTTATCAAGAACTCAGACAAGCAATGAAGTCACTATGTAATGTATGTAAAATGGCTTTGAACTTGCTATGTAACCCCAACAGGCCTTGAACTGATCCTCTAGCCCCAGGTTCCTAAGTAGTTGCAGTTAGAGGCCTGTGCCATCAGTCGTGGCTCATGATACCCCTTGTAATCAAAGTATCTTTTGTTCTAACCCATCAGTGTTCTATCCATCCTTTGAGGCATGTTACACAAATACCCCTGGGGGGTTGTTGTTGTTGTTGTTTTGTTTGCTTTTGTCTTGTTTTGTTTGGTTTGGTTTGGTTTGGTTGAAGCCCTCCAGCTGTGTGACTCTGCTCATCCTCGGACTCTGTAGCACCCTCTAGGACATCTTTACTTTTTAAAAACCTTTGATTATTATTTTTATTTTATGTATAGAAGTGCACTGCTTGCATGTATGTATGTGCACAGAATATATGTAGTGCCTGTGTTGGTTAAAAAAGGATGCTGGATCCCATGGAACTGGAATGAAGGACAGCTAAAAGTCACCATGTGGCTACAAGGAACCCAAACCCAGTCCTCTGCTCTTAGCCATCTCTCTGGCATGTGCATGACATCTCTTTTTGAAGTATAATCATCTCAATCTTCCTTTGGAATATAATCATTCCAGGATGTTACTTGGATTTGAGAAGTCTCATTTTCATAGCTGCATCCCCTCTATAGCCTTGATAGCAAAAGGGCCACCATAGGTGTTAAATAAGCAAGTGTTAAATTAAAGTAGGCAGATGTTAATGAGATATGGCTATTTTAAGCATCTCTAACAAGAGCTTGTTGTGTCCTACAAGAAAACCACAAAAAGCAATTTGTCATCCTTCTAGCACAATGTCTTACCTGTATACTGTCTCTGCAAAGTTATACTTAATTGTATTTGAGGTGGCCTTGTGGAAATACATCTACCTCTGGAGGTGTTCAGTAGTTTCTCTAAGGGCTCACAAATCTTACCAGTCTCTTACATTTTATTACCCATGGGACACTTGCATAAGATGAATAATGCTCAGTGATAATTTTCATACAGAAGTAAAAAAAAAATGCTGCTTTTTACAGGACTGATAATCCAAACATTGGTCTAAACACACTGAGTTTATAATGTAACTTCATAGATGTTATTGAATACTTTCAAATGCTAAAGTTGGCTAGAAACATAGTTTATAAAGCTAGACTAATTAAATTTTCTATTTATTTTGATGTCAGATAAAATTCAATGTTCTCAGTGGGTTCTCCATAAATTTGCTGTCCTCCCACCAGGATTTAGAGACTACAGAGCTCAGTGACATCCTAAAATCCCATGCTGCCCGTGATTTAAGCACTTGCCCAAAGCTTAGGTCTATGCTCATTTCTCATCCTCCCACTGAGACAGAAGCTTACAGTATATGCAAGGTGTTGTCAGACAACTTCAATATCTAATGACTTATACTTATTCTAGAAACAGTAATAGAACAAGGATCAAAGCTAATCCAGCCCAAGATAATGCCTTGTCAAGACTAAGTTTTTTTTGTTTTTGTTTTTGTTTTTGTTTTTGGTTTTTTTTTTTTTTTTTTTTTTTTTTGTCACTGTAGCAGATACACTGAGCTTTCTGAAGAGTCTAAAAGTGACTTAGAAAATTGGAAGATAGCAGCTTGGATATAGACAGCCCTTAAGTTCTAAGTCTGTCTACCTCTGCTTTGTTGGTTTTAGATGTTATTGGGTCTAGATGTTGGGTCTACCATACGTGAGGGGCTACAGAATGTTTTGATACTTAAGATTGCGAAATCAGAGTCTATAGTGCAGTGGAGGAAAATATGACAAAGAATGTGGTATTCTTGCTACCCAGGAAGTCTCTGCTTTCTCTCTAGCTACGCATCCTGATGTTCTCAGATTGTGTGATTATGAAAGAAGAAATGAGACATACATATACACATACACATACATATGCACACATATACATACACGTGTATATATACATATATGCCCTATGTTGATGGCAGTGTGAGATTTTTGTTTTGTTTTGTCTTTAATGTCAAAGATGAACTCACAGTCTTCTTGTATTTTAATTTATGTCATGCTAGATCTTAAATATTTTGTAACAGGTATTTTAGGGACAAAATGAAAGGTGCATGGCTTTACATATGTAGCTAACAAATAGATGATGAGTGATGCTGTAATGATTCATTATGTTTATGCTGTATTTCTGATAAGAGGGATCTTGTAAATGTAGCTTTTATTGATCTGATATAATTTGCCATCTCTGAAGCTTACTGCCTCAGCTGCTAACCTAGACCTAGTCCTGGAAGCTTCTAGCTTCCATACAATTTTATCTAGGCCTAGAATGATTTTTGGTCTGTGAGACTTGCTGCTGAATAAGTTCATCCTTTCTTTTTCTTTTTGAATTCTGACTAGTTGGTCATCTCAGCTGTTCTGACTCAAATTCCTCTCCAAGCTGACTGATTCAATCCAGTTTCTCTCTCCCCATCTCCTGAATTGCTCTCCTTGGCCTCATACTAACTTTCACAATTGGTTCTAATCATTAGCCCCTTGTTGTTCTCCGGCTCACTCTGTTTACACTTCTCTGCAAATATCTTTGTATAACTGTCCTGATAAACCTTCCCTCCCTTTCTACGTTCTGCTCCCTCTTAGGTAGGCTCTTTCCTCTCTCTTCCTGTGAGAGTTGGGCTAATTCTATTCTGTCAAATCTTTCTCTGATTTGTCACAATCACTCTAATTGTCTGCCACTCAATTACACATCAATTTCAGAGATGGGTATTTTCTTGTCCAGACTAACTTTATCCACATTGTTGGGATTAAAGGTGTGTACTAAGAGCTGAGCCAGACCACAACTATAAACAGGATTTTTTTTCAGTAAAAACAATCTTGGGCTTCACAATGTGATCAAATGTCCTGCAAAAGGAGTTGACACAGGGCATGGGGTGGGGAAAGAGAACAAAGGGCCAGGAGGGGTCATGATATCTAAGTTGCATATTCATGAAGTCACTACATTTGGTTACCTAAGATTATGGATTAATGCATTTGTTATATTGCCAAGATGCAGGGACAAAGATGAAAAGATCATTTTTAACCTTGGATTGGTGTCCCTTCCCTATGCTATGCTGCCTGAGTACTAGTGTACTTTACTCAGGTGTGTGTTTGTGTGTGTGTGTGTATGTGTGTATGTGTGTGTATGTGTATGATTTACTTACACACACACACACACACACACACACACACATATATATATATATATATATATATATATATATATATATATACATATGTGCATCACTACCATTTCAGACATTAGTATTTATATTGTAAGACATTCATTACTGAGATAACACTTGGATTTCTCCAGCTATAGAGGAGCCAACCTTGCTAATGACCCATTCCAGTATAAATAAAAAGAGTGAACTTTGCATGTAGGCATGCTTCCAGCCAGATCCACAGTCAATAGTCTCAGAAGCCATTTCTAAGAAACCTCCTATCATTTCTCACAACTCAAGGGCAATGCACTGTGTAGCTATAATCAACTGGATTACTCAAAATCTTTAAGCAAAATGTGTATGTGTTAAAATAGCTACAGCTTTATGGAGCTCTTCTTTGTTCCTAAGCTTCATTGCTCTTAACACAACATTGAATCTTCCCAACAACCCGTATCATGGGCCCTTTTGTTGTACCTACTTTACTTATGAGATCAGTGGAGCTTAGGAAGATTGAGTAAGTTGCCCAAACTCCATTTGTTTTCTGAGATGGTGTTTGAGATGTGGTGCCTAGCTCCAAAGCATAAGTGTTTGAGTAATGTGGCATGTTGCACCCTGTGCAAGCTCTTACTATTTAATTGACTGTGACATAAGGATAGAAGCATAAGCCAGGTCCAAGTAAAGTCAGCTCATGTGAGGCTCCTGAGCACTTTGGCGGCACATGCTTTCTGAAACACTAATCCACATTAAGCTAGAAGTGAATGGCCATTTGCTGATATGGCTTTGTAGTAAATGTTGTGCCATAAGAGGGGAAAGTGGAAGTTTCTTCCATTTAGAAAGCTGTTTTGTAATGATGTTTTTCTTAAGAATGAATGAATATATTTCTAGCAGATTAGCCCACAGGGAACTGACTCATCTCTCTTCACATCTCACTAACCCATGCCTATTGCTGGTTTCCTTCCACAGTGGGTTCTTGTAATTGTTCACCAACATGACTAGCATAGTCTTATACTTAGTTTCAAGTTCAGAAGCAGAAATCTGTATTTCTTGTATTTCCAAGGCTATGGACAAGGGTTAGCCTTATTTGAGAGTACTTGCTTGGCCCTATTTCTAGGCCAGTCTCTAATGTGAAGGAAGGGTGTGATGTCATATTTTAGGAGTCATGTTTGTGCCTTGCTCCATTAAAAAATCATATCATATTAGTGTAGGAGAGAATTGGTTTCCTATCATTGAAAGTATGCTTCCTAAAAGGGTGTTGATGTGTTGTGAGCTAGGAAAAAACCCAACAGAACTGAAATAGATCATTTCTTTAGACTGATCTGTGCACTGTTATATAGACAAAGAGCTCTGCCTTACTGGAAAGAACAGAAGATCTTCCAAAAGGGAAGTGTGCCAGCTACTTGACCAATAATTATATTGATTTCTACAATGTTCTGAGTTCTACCCTAACTGCTGTTTTGAAAATTCCCCTCTTGCATAACAATTACACCAACACTTGGGAGCTTGATTGAGAATTTTCTTCACTTTTTACTTAAAGATACAATTGTTTCTGACAGCCAGTGTCACCTAAAGTGTCACATGTTAATTCAGACTCTCCAGGCAGACAGCTGAGCACAAGGAGAATATTAGGCTCTGAAAATTGAAATGGCTCAGAAAATTGTTTCGGGATCCTCATAAAAATCCAGGCAGCGTAAACACTTTGTATTAGTCAGCTTTGTGTTACAACATATACCAGAAACATCATTACTTTTTAAAGAGAAGATTGAATTTTTGCTTAGTTCTGGAGATTCCATTCCATGGCCAGCTGAGTGGTATTGCTCTGGGCTTGTGAGAAGGTACTACAGTACATAGTGGATCATGAAAAGGAAGACTAAAGAGGAAGAGGTGGGGCTAAGGTCTCACTATTCCCTTCTATAGCATGCCCACAATATCCTAATCCACTAGCTTCCACTTCTTAGACTTTATAGCTTGTCTATAATGACCAGCTGAGGACCAAACCTCTGACAGGTGGGCTGTTAGGATCTATTCAAGGTTTAAAGGACAGCACCATCTTCCCGCAATTGCATACAATTAATGCGCCTCCCTCTCACTAGATACCACACCCACCAGACACCACACCTGGTCTTCAAATGACTTGTTTTAATACATTGCTATATAAACTCCAAGAAAGGCAGATACTAAGTTTTGATGAGAGCTATGTGCTTTATAACTATAATAGTGTGGGCATAAAGTTAAATATGTAGTATTAATTAAATAAAGATATGCTAAGTGATTGAGTGGATTAATGCATATGCAAATATTAAATGAAATTTATGATTCATGTTATTATATATGTGTGTCTCTATAACTAGTTAAGTTGTATCATTTTTATTTGTTGCTTAGATGAGAAATTGATCAGGGAATTTGTATGAATCTCAGTAGTAAATCAATACCATGACAGAAATGTAATATGGTAGCACTTTTTTAAAGTCCCTTAAAGGAGCTATTTGCTCTCTTAAATATCTTTCTTCTTAAGAAACATTTTCAATTAGTTTCCATTTTAGTCCATCGAATACTTATTTATTAGAAAGCTATCGTCGTTTTTTATTTTTTTAACCTCACAACAAAGAAGAGATCAACAGAGGAGAGATGGATAAGCAATATATGAATGCAGCTGGTATTTTCCTTATATAAATCTCACAAAGGCTCATCACTTACACTATTTTCTGTGTGCTTCATACATTTCTCAGCTGAGAAAACTGAGCTACAGGAAGTGGACAAGTCAGATCTAGAGGCATAACTCTGGGTTCTTATATTTCTCCTCTCTATCAAGCCTCTAGTTTGGGCTATGAGTTCGATACAAAGAACATATTCTTCATTGAGACAATTCAACCAAGTGAATTACTAGGATGGTGTGCGTATAATACATAAGGAAGAGAGAAAACCATATAATCTTCCTGAAATAGATATTCTATTTGGCCTTCTTTGGCATAGCAATTTTTCTGCACTTACCATTTTATTACTACTCTTCAAGAACAACCTGTTAATACTAGAATCTCCACATATAGTTGAACAAAGAATAGAAAGAAACAATGTTTCCGGAAACAGCTAACATTTATGAAGAGCTCACAGGAGACAATCATCACTCTTACATGAATTACTTTATCTTCATTCCTCCTGGGCATTAGTACTATAATTCTCTTTACACAGATGAACAAAATGGTGAATGAATGACTAGCTCGAGATTAGGAAGCTAATATGTACGTGAGCTGAGATTGTGATAAAGGACCACAGATATGGAAGCCAGTGTCCTTAGCCAGTACAAGAATCCAAAATGAAGCTTTCAGGAAGCAAGTGAGGTTTGGAATGTCAGAGATACTCAGTATCTTCTCAAAGTTTCTCAGTCTCTTTGTCTTTCTCTCTCCCTCTCTCTCACACACACTCTCTCTCTTCCTCTCTTTTTCTCTCTCTCCTCTCAACCTCTCTTTCTGTTTGTTTCCTGGACCATGTGTATGATCTTCTATTAATTTTATTAATTTTATTCTCACGCTCATGACTTACCTATTTTTATTTTTCCTCTTTTCTAACTATATTCTCTACTCAGACTGAGTTCTGCCACCCTTCTTTTATGCTTATTCTGTCTAAGGGGACTAAATCTACCCTAGCCCCCTACCATTTAAAATGGTCTGTCTAATAGTTTAATCTTCAGTTTTTACCATCAAACATCACCTCTTGAGTTTTTCCCATTCAAACTCATTATAATGAGATCCCAATGGGCCAGTTATTAAACAGGGCTTTCTTGTCAGAAAGCGTAGCATGCACTGATGACTTTCATTTCCATGATGTAAGCCAGGCTCAACCCACCAGAACCTGGACATGGCATTCCCTGTGCTTGGAATAAAACTGGGTAAATAAATCCTTGCAGGTTCTGTGCTATATCAATTCTTATATTAGTTTATCACAGTTATGTGTCTGTAAATTGTCATTTGAATCAGGAGGGACTCTGGCAAGTTAAAAGTGAAAGGAGTAGCTACTTGATCCAATGTCGCATCTCCAGTGTACTTCTAGTAGTTTCTTTATCACTTGACTTATTTCCCATCCTTGGGAGCATCACTCTCAGATAAAAATACATAGTTCATATAAAGATGTAGAAACCATGAACTCACCTTTTTTTAATACCTTGGTTTAGTTCAAAGGGAAACCATCCCCTTTTCCTAAAACAGAGGAACTGTGTCAAGGTGGCCATCTGCATCTGGAACCATTCTTGATTCAATCACAGTGGTCAGGTGGGTAAAATGGCAGTGAAAATCTCAAGAGGTCATGTGGCATGACTTGTAATCCCTAGAAGCTAGAGATGAACCCACTACACATGAAGACTGTGGATATCATGTTGAATGAGGAAGAAGTTTTAAAGGAAAGACCAGAACATTCCCTCCAAAGAAAGAGATCATGTGGCTGAACCTCCAAATTTGCCAGTGAGAACTGGAACTACCAGGTTGGATTTTGAGCCCAAAGAGAGAACAAAGATTCCATCTTTCCATTTTTGGATTACAAGCCAGCTTTTTCATGAATGAATCCAGTAGAATCAAGGGAAATGCCATCATCTCACGTGATCTATAATTTAAGACTCACTATGGCATCCCTATTTTATGGTCTAGTGCTGCCACAGTGCCACCGATGAAATGAACCTGTAAACTGTGACTGAATTCCAGAACACTGCAAGCAAGCCCAGTGTCCTCAGATACCAAAGATGGTTACATACACTCTGTTGCCACGTCAAAGAAGAAACATGATCCCTGAAAGGGAAGATACAGTCTCACAGAAAGTACAGTCAAAATAGAAACCATGTTCTTTTGAATCACAGGGGTAAAAGGGGCAGATTATCTGGAGGAAATGGTTTTTAAAGTTCTGTCTTGGGCAGGTCATGAAGACAAATCAGTCAGTGAAGTGATCTGCCACACAGGCAAAAAGACCCAACTTCTCACCATTAGCTCTGCATAAAAGCTGGTGTGGAGGAAGCTCTCAGAAAGTAGTATATTAATTCAGTGGGCAGACAAGAGACACACCCTGAAGACTCTGACACTGGGGTGCAATTGTGTGGGCTATGCAGCTGTACTGGTACACAGGGAAGACAGTAAAGACATTTTAAATCTCCAGAGTGGAAGAAAAATCCTTGATTTTGTTCTGACCTATGATAAGGAACTAATTATTGCTTATTCAATAACTCTGGATTCAACCTAGTACATCCATCTCCAGCTAATGAAACCATGCAGCTTCTCTAACCACAAAGATATGACTCTCATATTCCAAAGGCCTGTGCTCCTCAACGTTTTCTTTTCTCTCTTCCATTGGTCTTTTATATCATGGATACTTCAGCTTCCAGAAAATCTATTAAACCATCCACAAGGGCAAATAAATGAGATTAAGTACAAGGTGTGTTTGCAGGAGAATTGATCATTTCCTCAGCTGCTATCAGTGGAAATCTACTGCCTGTCTACAGCATTCATACAAACAGATCATATTTGACAAATGTAGCTGGATATTTTTAAACTCTTTCTCTATTGCCTGCTAAGTAAGAGTGAGGGGGATGGAATTTATCTGAATACTTGTAAAGTGCATGCCATTGGGCCCATAGGTGGCATAATTTATGAATTGAGAAAAATGGTCTTTCCCCAGAGGACAGAAGATAATCAGGTCAATAGTTAGCAAGGTCAGCTTTAGGTTCACATTTGGCTGGATTTCACTCTTTTTTTTTTCTTTTGGATTTAACTCTTGATGGTCCCATTTATTTAGGCAAATTTCCATCCTCTGTTTTCTCAAGGTAATAAAATCATTTGGTCTACCTCCTGTCATCCTTTTAAGATCTGTGGCATTTCTGTGG
The DNA here is from genome assembly GCA_019843815.1 of Montemys delectorum. Lineage (NCBI taxonomy): Eukaryota > Metazoa > Chordata > Mammalia > Rodentia > Muridae > Montemys > Montemys delectorum. Next base: position 46,027 of record JADRCD010198193.1, read on the forward strand.
CATTTTTACACAGTCTCTGATGAAGGTTTGGTTGTTAGTAAGTGATAATAATTATAATAGATTGAAATTACATGGTATCAAGAGAACTCAATGCCAAGCATAGCCAAAACCTCCTGGGAACTTTTTCAGTGGCATTTGTCTACTCATTTTATCATAGCCTGCAGTTCTGATTAGATCTTTTCTATTAGTTGACTAGCAGAAAATGAGTTACTTAAAATCTGCATACTCAACACTGTGAGGTGCAATAGAATTTTAGAAGAATCTTGTTTCTATTTTATATAATTTTTTTTACTGCATAATCTTGAATAGAATTTGTGCCCTTCAGAGAAAAAAAGGAAGAGGCAAATTAAGTTCTAGACTTCCCTGCATAATAAGGTGAAACCATTTAAAGTGGCAAATGTTACTATGGTAGCCAAAAGCTGAATGTCTGATGGTGGTACAGTAAACGGGATGTGCCTCCTCTTCAGCTAGCCACATCCAGGCTTCTCCCACTAAGGATGCTCACCTCTGCAGTTGTTACTCTGGCATAAAGCTGAGAACAAAAGTTCACTTAATCTCCTTATTTCTAGTTATTAGTTATTTCCTTATCCCTTTCTTAGTGTGTGTGTGTGTGTGTGTGTGTGTGTGTGTGTGTGTGT
>JADRCD010198194.1:0-23758 GCA_019843815.1 Montemys delectorum
TAGTTTGTGTTGATGCTATGCCCGCGTTTCCTCGAGCTGGGGTTTCTGGTCGCCTCCTGGTCTCTGGAACCGTGCACCCGACTCCCTGCTACCCTGGCTTAGGAGTGGGGGGCGTCTCCCAGGGGCCCCCAGGGCTGCAGCTGCCGCATTCCTAGAACAGAGCAACTCTGGAGGCCGGGGTCACCGGCAAGCCTGGATGGCAGACCCGTATCTGCAGAGCGAGTTTATGGGGTGCCTTGCCTTCAATCCTGCTCTCAGCTTTGGGGTCTGATTGGGGACAGTTTGGCCTCACTTGAGGGTGCCCTGCGTCTCCTGGGTGCCACGAGGCAGGCGTGGGAGCCGCGCCTACATAGGGTCAGGCTCGCGAGCCCCGGGTGCTTTTTCTCTTAAGAGCGCGTGTTCCTGCGTTTGTGTGCAACTAAGGACTTATGTGAAAAGTGTGTCTTTGATGCACATAACACAATAAATGCATGGAGGAATCAAGCGCCGGTGAGCAGCGTGCGAGCTGAGAGCGAGGACGGTGGGGACCGGCTTCCGATGCCGAGCTCCTTGAAGACAACGGCGCCCCCTCCCCAACAACAGTCTACGATGGGGGCGGGGGGCTGCTCTCCCCAACAACAGTCTACGATGGGGGCGGGGGGCTGCTCGGGCATGACAAGCAGCCCAGTCCCTGTAGGGGCCATAGAACCACACACTCGGTTACTCCAAAACCACAGGCCCGGGTTTATTTCGTGGAGCGAAATGAGAGGAAGCCTGTGTGTAGACCCCAGGGGATATTTGTGTAGTGAGGGAAGAGTTCCGGCAGCCCACCCGGCTGGTGAGAGCTGACCCCAGTCACGTGGCAAAGCCCCCTCCTCCTCCTCCTCCTCCTCCTCCTCCTTCTCCTTTCTGTGCATACGGCTTTAGTAAACAACAGCCGAGCCGGTCTCCCGCAGGAACATTGGATTAGAGCTGTGGGCCTGTTCTCCTCCATTCTCGAGAGCACACATCGCCTCCCCACCACCACCACCACCTCCCCTGCAAAGCAGGGGTTTGTTTACTTCTGGCTAGAACCTGATCTCCCTCCTACGCTGGACGCTGGACGGCTATGTTTTAGTCATCTTTGTACCCACTGCCATCTCATCTGCCTTGTAACAAGCTCCGAATAAATGGTTTTTAAATATGTGCACGAATATTGGAGACCTGAGATTTGAAGGTCCCAAACGCTCTGTCCTCCATCCAGTATCTCTAAAGCCTTTACAGCCTTCTAATGTATATATTTTAAACACATCTATATGTCCAGTTTACATAATCTTTGCAGTCAGTGGCCTGCCCACCTCTCTAGGGTTATTGTGCAGATCAAACACAAGCACTTTGTATTTGATGTGAGATTCTGGACAAATATTATATAGAATGGTAATTTATTCATTTTCTGCATTCAGCAAGCTTAGTAGAATTATTCCTGGTGTTGTGTTCCAGCCTATGATGATGACCCTTCCTGGTGAATATTAAATTTTTATTGTTGGACATTTAGGAAACCAACCAAGCTTGCATCTCTTTGAGATGAGCAGTGTTCTCACACATGAATAATAGAACAAGACTCCTCTTATTCTCAAAACAGGCACCTCAAGCAACTCCAGAGCTCAGGAACAGGGAGATGAAGAAACCAGGAGCAGAGCACGGGAGCCGGAAGGCAGCAGGGAGCAGCTGAGCCCTAGCCCCGTGGAAGCACAGGGTTTTGGGCATGAACTAGTGTTAAGAGCTGGGGAGAAGGCACGTCTGTCTGCTTATCTGTGGTCACGTCCGTGTAGGCTCTGACCCACATTACAGGGGAGCGGGGAGAGGGGGTAAATCATTATATCCCAATGTTCTTGGCTGTTTTATTTTTCTGTCAAGTAGCTTCAGAATTTTTTTTTTAAGCATTCCCTCATAGCCAAGTATGTGTTACCCTGAAACTGAAATCTAGGTTGATGATTTTATATTTTAAAAGCTTTCACTGTGACTCACTCTTGGCCCTGGGTAGGATTCTGCAATAGTCCCTAAGCTTATAGAGCCTTGGTGTCTTGTTTCTTGGGCTTCAGACCCACTCTCTAATATTTTGCCAGTGGGTCCAAGAAGTCCCTTTTGGGAACAAGTGTTCCAGTGTCCACTCATCCTTCTAATTAGTGCCGGAAGGAGGCTGTAAACATAGACTGTCACTGTGAAGCCAGGCTGCCAGCAGGAGCAGACTCTTAAGAACAGGCTAGTGGCTTGACAAGATGGGTTCCCAGCACTATGAGATTCACACAGCCCTTAGGAAAAAAATGTAAAGGAGATGCAGCCAGGAAAGCCCTTAATCCCAGCTCAGCCCAGTGAGCATGGTGGGAATGTGTTCCCCCAGGAGTCGGGCCATCTGAAAGCACTGGATGGGTTCCATGCTCCCAAAGAGGAAGGCATAGTTATGGGAACTGAACGTGATCCAAGCACATGTTGGGGATTCATGTTTAGGTGTGTGTCTGTAATGTCCCTTTCTCATAGGAAGGGAGTTTAGCTAGTCCCAATGGACACCACTGAGTTCTGGCCTTTTAAAAAGGCAGGTGGCCCTGCTCTCACCCAGATGAGCAGCAAATATCCCTAAGCTCCCTATGCCTATGAAATGGCTCCCTTGCACAGATCTGACAGGCAGACTCAGGAAACAGTAGCTTTGTATTCTGTCCACCTAAATTGTTGCTCACAACCTCAAGGGTTTCTGACCTCAGAAAGCACTAGCTCTGCCTCCACCTCTGCTTCCAGCTCTGCCTTCTGCTCTGCTTTCAGCTCTGATGCTCATCCCACCTTGGAGAATGGTAAGAGGCATGGGTTTTGTTTCAGGCAGACTCCATTAGCCTTCTGTCTTAGACAATTCGATTCTATAAGTGTTTCTCAAATCCTGCTGGTGGAAGGGGCTAACTGTTGGTCAAAGGGGACAAACAGACCCAAACTCTTGCCCTCAAGGGATTTTTGTCTTTCCTCTTCAAGTGCTCCAATTCTAACTTCCATCACGTGTACATTTCCAGCAGCCCCATGACAACCACACGTCTCTTCTTCCCCTTCATCCATCCTCCACAGTGCAGCAACTGTGACCTTTCCCTTCCAGAGCGCAAATCTGATCATGTCACTGCCTGATCGAGGCCCCGAGACAGCTCCCTCTGGCCACAGCAGCCTCTCCAAGCAGGTGCTTTCTCAGCCGGGCTATTGCTAGTATTAAGTACAGACAGTCTTGGCTGGCAGAAAAATTAAGCTAATGGATGGACGGACTAGTCTCCTCCTTGAGTATTTCTCTCCTCATTTTCTCTTCGAGTGTCAGTCCCTGCTATCACATGGCTGTATTAGAATATAGTGTGGGAGCTGATCTGATTTATTCCAGGAATTCATTTCATCACCGGCCCATCTCCCCACCTCCCATGGACCCATCATTCCTGGTATTGGGCTTGCAGGGTGTTCATTGTGTCCCTCAGCAGAGATCTCCTGGGATGGAGGGCCAGCATCCAAAGCCTGTTCTCTGGCCCCACAGTGGAAGTTGCTTCCACCCCACAGCTTCATTTAAGGGGCTTTCTTTGCAAGAATGGGCTTTTCCTAGTCTGCTTGGAAAACATGTCCTTCCAGATTGAGCGCCCCCTACAGTCTGGTGCAGTAAAGGTCTGGGAAATGAATGGAAAGGTAGGTAGATGGATGGATTCCTATATGGAAAGATGAGACTGCCAGAAAACTCCATAAAGACAAGATAGCACCAAGCAGGTGGTGAGAAGAGAGAGAATGGAATTTAGTCTGCATCCAGTGTGGTTTTTCAGCATCTTCCTTGCCCAGGCGGGGCCTTTCTAGAAATGGCTTTTTGCATACCAGATCCACTTGACCTAAAGCCACCTTTCTATTGTATCCTCGTGGGAGTGGACTCTCCTTCTTCAGAACCTACATTTGGTCAACCTCAGGACTCACATAATATCTAACATCCTGGTTTTTGGTCTTTGTGGCTAACCAAGCAAGGGTCCTCTTTGGAACAGCACGGTGTAGCAAAGCATATCCGCATTTCTTTTGCTAGGATGATGTTAACACACGTGGCCTCAAATAAATCAGTTCCCATCATAACCATCACCCTTGGCAGGAGCATGAAACCGCCATGCCTCATAAGAGTGACTCACTCCTTGTGATATAAAGGAAATCGTTGTCCCTTTGCACTCATGGATATTGAGATGCAGACAGCTTGTCAAGTTCTAGTTTGGGGGGTTGTTGTTTTTGTTGTTGTTTTTGTTGTTGTTTGCTTGTTTGTTTTTTTATAACCACTGACATGCTCTGGCCATTTGTGCAGAGGGCAAGTGCAGAGCTAGATATCAGCCTTCTCCCTGATGCCACTTCATTACCAGAAGCTTCTCATTAGCTGTGGGGCCATGTGCGTGGGTCAGCACTCTTCGGATTGTAAATGACAGAACTCAGACCAAACTAACTTAAGTTTAAAAGCACATCTGGTTGGTTCAAGTAAACAAAAACCCTAGGTGTGGCAGTATCTAGAGGGTGAACAGTGTGTTCGCTCTCCTCCTCTGTTCTGGTTTTCATTCTCAGGCCAGCCCTCCTGAGAGGTGACAAATTGGTATCTTGAAAGCTCCGTACTGGTGGCCTATAATATCACACCCCAGCAGGAAGCAGGACACTTGTCCTCTCAATGGTTTTAGCAAAAGTATTTTAGTTGATTCTCATTGACAAGTCTTAGGTCACATCCTTAGCCCTACACCCTTAACTGGTAAGAAATAGTAGTCACCCACTCTTTCAGCTTTATGACCTCTTGAAGTAACTAAGGAAGGTAAAGGGTCTGGGATTAGACCCCACCAGCTAGCATGTTTGGACCAAGAGTGTGGCTGTTTGGTGTTTAAGTGCTACAGAGTTCTGCCACTAGTCAGTTTTCTATCCACTGTGTGGTCTACACATTACCATATGTCTTTTCCCAGAACTCACTGCTGTGTCCCCTTCCTTATTGGAATCTTTCTCTGGTCCAGCCCTATATTTTAACCCATTACCTTTCATCTCCCTTCATTTCAGGAGTTATCTGCCCATGGACTGTCTCCGTAAACTCTAGAAACACACTTGGCTTTCCTTCTGTGGCCAGCTTCCAGTACCAGAGTTTCTGGAATATCCTGCAGGCACCTCATGAACTACCGGTTTCTCTCTTGAATGCACCCTGCCTCCTGCATTCCTGATATGAAGTAGTGGCCCCATGATGCTCTTACCAGCCTCAATTCTCTTTGGCTCTGACAAAAAAGCTGGCATGCCATCCATGACCAGAGTTCAAAGATACTGTATCTAAATGGCCAATCACTTGTCTGCCCTGCAGTCCTTCCCCACAACCTCTGCCCTGATCCTGTCCTCTTTAGTCTGTGAGATCACATCAATAACTAATCTAGCTAGACTCCATGACCCCAATTGTGGGGCATTTCCTAAACCATCTCCTTTCTAGAAAGATCAGGCTATCCACATGTCACTCCTGACGATGTTTTTGCTTTGTCCTCCTCCTGCCTGTACGAGAAATAGATTCCGCGACTGCCGTCCAAAGCTGGAAGGGTTTCTGTCCTCCCTACCACACCCACTTCCAATCTCTCCACACTGCTGTTTCTGTCCTCTTTATGTTGATATCCTCTCCCATGAATGCCTGTCTCCACACCATCCCCTTCTGCAAAATCTCTGTTTATTTTCAAGGTAGAACTCTGGTGTCACGGAGAAACCCCCCCCCCCCCCGCCTTCATCCCCACCCCAGCTACAACTTCAGCCTCTTCTCTGAGGGCAAATACTGCTGTCATTTATGCTCACAGAACACACTGCCCATCTTGTATTGGTGTGCTTTTGTGTTGTCTACTCCACCGGATATGAAAGGGGTGGAGGATAGGCTCTGTCTGGCTTGCCCCCAAGCTGTACTTCCTCTGGGGAATGAGCAATGGATGTGCTAAGAGCCTCCTACTTGTCAGCAAGCAACATCTCTGAACCACAAGGGAACTGTGTGTTAATGAGAAGGTTGTATGAACCTGAGTAGTGATTTTGTGTCCTCAACCAGCACATCTCCTCCTTCTGAATGGCTGACTCATCCTTAGCTGGCAGTCTAAATCAATGCTCACCTCTAGGTTGGGCTGTATGAAATAAATGCATACCACTGTCTCCATCTTTTTCTTTTCCCTTCTCAAGCTCAGTTCTAAAACAAGTTTAGTGTTTCCTTTGGCCATATCAGCTGTGCAGCACTGCCACATTAGGACAGGATGGCGGATTCACTTCAAGCCTTTTGATGGAAATAAAGGTCAATGGAGCAGGACCCTTATCAAATTATGTTTGAAAACACAGCAAATTCTATTCACTCTGGGTTCTCTGTTTCTTCTCCTTCTTCTTCTCCTCCTTCTCCGCCTCCTCCTCCTCCTCCTCCTCCTCCTCCTTCTCCTGGGGTGTGGGTGATTCTGGGATACTGTACTGTCTTCTGAAGAATGGAGGGACTTCAGCCAGGACCTTGGTGAGAAGGCTGTGAGTCCTAAGCTCACACTTTGGAGTGTCTTGGAAGAGCTAGTGTAGTGGTAGTAGATGACACCACGTTGGCTCCCAAAGGGTCACATACACACACCTACCCAGAAACTATCTGGATTGGAGAATGAAACACACACACACACACACACACACACACACACACACACACGTCAGTTAATTTTTAATATGCCTTGACTTGCTCAAAGGCTGGGGAGTTCTAGTCCTCTGCTCAGCTAGCACACATTTCTCTCTAGTACTCCTACCTGAACACTTTCTAAATCGATGTTTTATCTTTGCTGCCCTATTCCCTTCTGGGAAGCCCCCTAGTCTTGACTGCCTAAGACGCTCTAGGCAGCTTTTCTGGGGCCGCACTCCTTCTCACCTACATTTCAGATGATTTTCCTTTGACAGCTCTCAATCCAATCTGCCTCCCTCTGAATCATGGTGATCCTCTGTCTTCTTTTCCCCCAGTTCCTAGCCCATGCAAATCCAAAGGTCCTATTTCAGTCTGCCTGCCCAACCATTGGCCATTGGCTCTTTATTGATTAATAAAAAAAAAAAAAACAAAAAAAAAAAACACAAAACCGGGGACAAGGACCTTCAGCATTTCGACCCACAGATTCCCATTATTGGGGGCCAGATTAATTCAAAGCATTGGAACCAATCCCCATCAGGCTAGCATGGGAGTTTTCTATGTGACTTGTATCTGCTGCTGTGACAGGAGAATTGTCCCTTTCTCGGCTTCCCTGGTTCCCCAGGGAGAACATCCAGCAATCAGTATTGGAATCTGACCCAATCAATGGAGGAACCAATTGCTCTATTGAACCATTGAACAGCTTCCATAAACCGTGCATTGTGGGAGATGCTCTAGTATCACAGAGCCCTTACACTCTCAAAGAACACACAGTCTAGCCTGGGGACACAAAGCCAACAGACTGGAAACAATTAGCAGGCAATGGAGCTTGGGAAAATATGCTGAAGTGACTGCTCAGGCGGCAGCAGGGTGGAAAAGATGAGATGCAATTCAGCGAAAGCTTTCTTGACAGAGCAGGTGAGGGAAGACTCAAGTGTGAATTAGGGGGAAGGGCTTCTGGAGAGAGCTCTACCAGCAGGGACACTGGTGAAGCTAGAGAAACAGGCCTCAAAACTAACAGTAGTGTTCTGGTATGACTGGGATTGAGAGTGTGTATGTGATGTGACTCAGTCACTCATTCAAGTGCTGTCTATTGAACTCACAGAGCCCTTGAGTTCCTACTATATGTTGACTAATATAAACATTGCTAAGACACAGGAAGGACTGACACATCAATATCTTGAGGTAGTAACTCATTAAGGTTCAAGATGTTTGAAGGAAAGGAGAATCATCCAATCTGTAGGGAAGTTCTTTAGGACACAAGAAATAAACAACTGAATCATTTCAGGAAGTTTCTGAAACCAACCAGATACCAGCCTCCTGTTTCCCCAAGCTTCTATAACATCAAGAGCTGCAGAGAGACACTCTCAGACAAGCTGAGATGCTGTCTTCATCAGAGGTTTACTGCTGTGAACAGACACCATGACCAAGGCAACTCTTATAAAAACAACATTTAATTGGGGCTGGTTTACAGGTTCAGAGATCTAGTCCATTGTCATCAGGGCAGGAACATGGTAGCATCCAGGCAGGGATGGTACAGGAGGAGCTGGGAGTTCTACATCTACATCTGAAGGCTGCTAGCAGAATACTGACTTCCAGCCAGCTAGGATGAGAGTCTTAAAGCCCACACCCACAATAACACGCCTATAACAACAAGGCCATCCCTACTCCACCAGGGTCACACCTTCTAATAGAGCCATTCCCTGGGCAAGCATATACAAACCATCACATTCTACTCTCTGACCCCTATAGGCTTGTTCAAACATGAGCCTATGGGGGCCACACCTAGTCCAACTTTAAAAGTCCCCATACTCTATAGCAGTCTCAACAATGTTAAAAGTTCAAGGTTCAAAGTCTCTTCTGAAATTCATCCAATCACTTAACTAGTCCCCAAAGCAAGACAGGAAACCAGCTGGGCAAACTCCAAACTCTGCATCTCCATGTCTGACTTTAAGGTGGTCTTCAGATCTCCAACTCATTTTACATCTTTGTTGACTATAATAAACTTCTTTCTCCTGGGCTGGTTCTACTCCCTGTTAGCAGCTTTCCTCAGCAGATAGCCCACAGCTCTGGCATCTCGAAGACCTTGGGGTCTCCAAGACAACTTCAATGTTACAGCTTCTTGTTTCAATGTCTGGGATCTACGCATGATCTTCTGGGCTCCTCCAAAGGACTGGCATCACTTCTCCAGCTCTGCCCTCTGTAGTACTCTAAGCTCAGGTGGATCTACTCCACTGCTGCTGCTGTTCTTGGTGATCATCCAATGGCACTGGCATCTTCAATATATTGTGGTCTTCTGCTGCTACTAGGCTTCAACAATAGCCTCTCATAGGCTCTCTTTATAGTACCAAGCCTCAAATCCTTTGCACAAGTCCTTCAGTCCTGGGCCACTAACTGCAACTGAAGCTGTACCTTCACTAATGGCCTTCCCTGGACTCTCGCAGTGTCAAGCCTCAGCTGCTCTTCATGACCCCTTCATGTCTTCAAAACCAGTACCACCTGGGTGACTCTTACATATTACCAAGTACAACTGCAGCACAAGGTACAACCTTGGCTATCTCTGGAACACAACTTCTTTGTGCTGTCAGGAAACACTTCCCAGAAGATTTCATGTCAGTGATGTTGGTCTCTTCTCAATTACCATTAATTTCTTAGCTCCAGCTAACCAGTATCAATTGCCCAGTAGTTCCTTCTATTCTGGACTCTAAAGCCAGAGCCACATGGTCAAAACTGCGGAGTTCTGCTGTTTGCAGGAGCTGGTACATGGCCCCCTTGTTCTATTAGATTATCACTAGCTTTCTGTTTTCTAACTCCTTCCCTGACTAAGCTTGGCTGTCCTGGATCTTGCTCTGCAGATTGACCTTGAACTCAGAGATCTGCATGCCTGTCTCCTGGGATTAAAGGTATGTATCACCACACTTGGATTTAAGCTTTTCTTGATAGAACTTCCTCTATCCCAGGCTGGCCTTGAACTCAGAGATCTGCTTGGATTTATCTCCTGGGATTAAAGGTGTGCACCACCATGCCTGGACCTATGCTTAGCTGGGTAGGATCTTACCCCCAAGGTCCTACTCCCATAATCTGTTCTCTCTAGACCATAGATTCCACTCCATTCTACTTCCCAGAGCCCCTTTAATACTTAAACCATATATTTTGTATTTTTCCTTTCTCAGCTTGCTCCTTCTCATTAAAACACCCTTCATAAGAATGAAATTTAGTAACCACACGACAGAATTGATACCAGGCTGTTTTTAGACTTCCTTTTTCAAAGCAATTAATCTAAATCTCTTCACCTTAGCCTCAGGCAGACTCCTCAGACAAGGGCAAAAAGCAGCTCCATTCTTCACCAAAATACCACAAAAACAGTCTCTAGGCCACACACCGGAGCTCTCCTCTACTAAAACCTCTTGGGCCAGGTCTGCACAGTTCAAATCACTCACAACAACAAAGTCTTCTATATTCCTAATTGGATGGCTCATTAAGCTCCATTTAAAACATCCCATGGCTTTCCAAATCCAAAGTCTCCAAATCTACATTCTTCCAAACAAAAACATGGTCAGGCCTATCAAAGCAATACCGTAGGCCTTGGTACCAACTTCTGTCTTAGTTAGGGTTTTACTGCTGTGAACAGACACCATGACCAAGGCAACTCCTATAAGAACAACATTTAATTGGGCCTGGTTTACAGGTTCAGAGGTTCAGTCTATTATCATCAAGGTGGGAACATGGCAGCATCCAGGCAGGCATGGTGCAGGAGGAGCTGAGAGTTCTCCATCTTCATCTGAAGGCTGCTAGCAGAATCCTGACTTCCTGTAGTTAGAGTGAGGGTCTTAAAGCCCACACCCACAGTGACACACCTACTCCCACCTTCTCATATACAAGCATATACAAGCCATCACAGATGTCTAGGTGAGACTCAAATGGCCAGGCTGCTTGGAGGAAGTTGGGTGCAGCTGAGCTACCTAGAAGAGGCTCAGAGCAGCTGAGCTGGTGGAGGAGCAGACACACTCTGACCTGTTGAGCTGCCTGCAGGCTGTGCAGTGAGCTCCAAGGTCCAGTTTTCATGAGCTGTTACCCACACTGGGGTGGCCTTTGGGGATGCGGCTGTTTTTGAGTCCTTTCTGCTCCTGTAAGGAGCCCCTCGCCCATACACCTGTAAACAACCTCAGTGAAATCCATTGGCTCTCCAAGTTGGACTTTGATGGCCTCCTTATTGGGTGAGTGGTGGACTCCCTGTCTGGGGTAAGTCCATGTTTAACATTTCTCCAGGAATAGTGTCACACAACAGGTTTGCACTGTGTACCTGGCGGCTGAAGGAGAGAGGCCAACCTGTGTCAGCCACCTTTCTGTTGCTATGCCAAAACAGCTGGAAACGGTCAACTTAGAAGGGAAGAAATGATGCTTGTCACTCCCACTTTCAGGGAGTCCGTACATCATCATTTTGCGCAGTTGTTTCAGGGCCTGTATTGTAGGAGAATGTCACGGGAAGGAGGAGGAGGAGACCGCTGACTTCTTGGTGGACAGAAAGTAGAAAGAGCAGCAGGAGGAACTGGACCTCAATATGCTGTACAAGAGCTTCCCTTTAGTGACCTCACTTCCTCCAGGCCCTGCCTCCTAGACTTTCACCATCTTCCAACCCTGCCACAAAAATGCAGATCAAGGATTTTGTCTTATGGACCATTAAGAGACAAAGGGCCAAACCAAATTAAAACCTAACTTTTAATGGTTTGGCTGGGTTTTTTGAAAGAGGGGACATGTCTAGTGAGTCCCAAATAGCACTAGAAGTCAGCCATGTATGGCAGGTGCAGAAACACCATCCTGGATGTGTATGAGGGATCTGTTCTTTATTCTTGTGAAAATGGAAACTTCCTGAGTGTCCAGCAGAAAGCAGTAAAAGTAAACTAACCAATGTCCATCTCTCTATAGCCCCATGCAGCTGTTAGAAGAAAGGAGTCTGTGTGTTTTTATTTGGAAGGAGCACTGAGATACAGTATTAGGAGACTACCCTATGCAGGCAAGATGCCTTGGCAGTGTGAGGACCTGGGTTCAAACCCCAAAACTTATATGTTGGAAGGAGATCACTAACTCCTGGAGGTTGACCTCTGATTTCATATGTCCCCCCCCCCCAAGTAATGTAAAAATATTTTAAAAAGAAAAATAGGTGATGAAACCCCAAAATGCAGAGTTATATGTGAGAAAATAAGAGCTGCATATTTTGACTCTGAGGGTGCCCAAGTGGGATAATAACAGTTCTTACAGAGAGAGGAACCAAGAAATGCGTGCAGACTCTCAGCTCAACTCAGCCTCAGTGTGGACTGTCTCCTAGGAGGTGATGTATAAAGCTGGGATCACTGGAGCTCAGCCTCTGGTGTGAGGGGACAGTCCCACAGGCCTGCAGATGTTGGAGGTGGCGGCAGAAACTGGATCACCTGGAGGCTCTGCTATCCCTGTCTCTGGAGGTCACAGGGAAATGCAAGCTTTCCCTCCCTCCCTCCCTCCCTCCATCCATCCATCCATCAATAAGGACTGCTATAGACCTTTGTGGGCTTGGGGAATGTGCTCCTTTGGCTGCTGCAACTGCATTTCCCGGAATTCTCTTTCTGGTATGTTTATAGTTCAATGGGTCACCAGGGACACGCTTGCAAGATGTGGAAGGAAGGGGAGGGGGCAGCCATTTTCATAACCGGCAAGCCGTTGTGTAGCCAACTCCACTGGCCAAGAAGCAATGTGCAACCCAACAACATTCGTTTTCTGGGAACTGACTCTTGTCCAAGTTTGCATGTCTCCGCTGCTCAGTCCACAACTGGGGACAATGATGGCGGCTCTGTTGTGCTGGGCTCTTCCCAGGCTCTCCCAGCCTCAGATCTGTCTTCCTCCAGGTGGCCTATGCTATGGACCTCTGGCATCCACAGAAGTCCTGAAACATATTCTTAAACAAGTTCCCTAGCCAGCTTCTGGAACGGGCCAGTTACCTCTATAAACCTTAGCCCATTCATTACACACAGCTCTTCTTTCTGCTTTCCTGGCAGACACACCACACCCATTATGGTCCAGGCCTGGCTCCCAATTTACAAAATATGAAACTGCCAGAGCAGCCCTGTTTGTAATTTTTTTTCTAAGGGAAGGAACCAGAAAGTAGGCAGCAAATAATGAGACCTCTGAGAGGAGCAACAGCCAGGAGAAGTCAAGGGTGTGCTGTGTAGACCTCTGTAGCCGAGGAGACCTTTTGGAGCAGAGAGTCCCGAGGGAAGCAGAGCTTGGATGCGCCAAGGCCACCGAGACAGAAAGCACTTTGAGGGTGAGACTGTGTGGTGGCGTGGGCGGGGTGTCTTCGAGGAACAGGAAGGAGTCCAGCAGGCTAGAGCAGGGTGCCGGAGGGAAAGCAGCAGCAAGAGTTGGGAACCCGAGGCTGGCTCCAGTTTTGTTGGGCTTGGAAGACACAGAGGGGAGTTTGGACCTCACTCTGAAAGCATGCCTGGGGGAAAGGCATCTTTCAAATTGGGCCAGAAAAGCCACATAGACTTCCCTTTGAAGAGTGAGGGTAAAATAGTGTGTCTCTGTCTTTCTCCTATCCGAAGGTGTTAGAAAGAGATGGCGGGAGTTGAGTGTGCTGGCGTTTGTTTGGACTTGACTTAAAGAAGTTCTTGCCCACCCCTGTTAGGAGCCTGGCTCCTTGTTGGTCTCTTCATCTTTCCATGAGGCGCAGACTTCCCCCCACATAGGAGCTCTTTTCAAATATTTTTTTTTCACTCTGATAAAAGTACCATGTGAATCTGGGTCATTTGTGAGGCTTTCCACGTCATTTTTCTAGTACTTTCTAAACTGTGGTAACAGGAGGGAAGATTCATCCCCTATCAGCTGGGAGCCCAGACTGAACATCACAGCTTCACCCAAGCACTTGGGTCTTTATCTGAGGCAGTATCCTGCCCTGCTCTGCTCAAACACAAAGGAAAAACTAGGGGGAAAGCAATGCTGAGCAGTTGTGTTGAGAACCATCTTGGGTTTGAAGCTCCACAACAGGCGACCACTTTCCCAGGTCACCAACCTGCCGACTCTTGCTCCTGTTCAGGTCTCCTGGCTGCCAGGCTTCTCTTTAGTTGATTTGGAACTTGATGGTGGCTATTGATTGTTAACTAGGAAATAAAGCACCAGCTCTATTTCTGAGGAAGCTCCTAACCTGGGGTAACTGAGGAGTGAAGGCCCATGCTGACTACGGGCGGCGTCATCCCATTGGCTTCCCGAATCAAGACCTTCCTCCTTTAAGTTCCTTCTGTCAGCTGTTCTGTTACAGCATCAAGAAATGTAGCTAATACACTGAAATAATAGATCTATCAGACACTACCTGAAGACTGCAGAGTCCAGGGAAAGGAGCTAAATGTGATCTTGCCCAGGATCACACTGTGGCTTTGGAACAGTTTGAACTTGATGTCAAGTTTCTGGAAGCCAATTGAGCAGCCCTGAGGATATCTCAGAGAATCATTTCCTTATTATCTTTTCTTGTCCTTGTGAAGGCCAGCATCTCACTGCTTAGCTGTTTGGACAACTGATCTCTTCTTCTCTCCTTTTTGTTATTGTTATTATAATTATTATTGGTGGTGGTGGTGATTCTGTTGTTTGTTTTTTTGTCAAGATCTCCCAATGGAGCCCACGATAGCTTAAAAATCACAGTCCTCCTGCCTCAGTCCCTACCAAGGGCCCCATTGGTGTTAACTTTTCACTTTGGGGTAAATCACATAGACCTGAAGTAGTTCAAAAGTGAAGGCAGGTTAAGGGAATACTCAGCAGAGAACTTGAGCCCACTGGGTACACACCATGTCTTTACCTAGCACTGGACAGTTGATCAGCAGATAACCTGTGGCTACACATGGACACTGGCTGAGCTCTCTTCTCTCTGGTTCTGTCCAGATAGGAAGACTTACCCTAGGGCACCTTCCCAGGCCAGTGGCTAATGGGAGAATTCCTTGGCAAGTTACAATGGTAACTTCTAGCATTACTAGATTCATGGGTCATCCCCGAAATGGTACCAGAATGAAATAAAAACTCAGATCACCTCCCTCCATCCTTGACAGGTCACTAGCAGGCCACTGAGCCTTCCCTGGCCTCTTTTAGTTTATCTGCTAACAAGCCATCTAACACTGCCCAGCCCACCCCAACACACACACACACACACACACACACACACACACACACACACACTGTGTGAGAACAAGGGCTGGTAGCACTTTCCCAGGGAAAATGAGGTTATTGTTAGCAGCACACCCCAGCTGCTGAAAAGAACAGCAGGCCCCACAATGAGTTGCTAACACAGACTTTCTTATCTCCCCTCTGGCACCATGGAGAGCTGTGAGATTGTGTGTGCCTAATTCATTTCTGTTCTGTCCTTACTCAGGGCAAGGGCTGGGTAAATATTTGTTGAGTGAATGAAGGAATAAATGAATAGTGAACGGATGGCTGAACCTCCTGAGAGATAAAAGCCATCCTCACAGTGGGGATAAAGCCCCCACCCAACTGAGTATCACAGGAGGCCACTGTAGGTGCCACATCTGACATGATTGGCTTACCTGGCAGTCCTGGGGACCCAGATTGTTAGGACAACAACAGGGGAGGGAAGCAGCAGGCAGTTGTCACATCTCAAGCTGTGACCTCCTACGCTGGAAGATGGAGGACAGACAGGTAGGCTCAGGACACCTGTGATGACCTGTGATGTAAGGCATGCTTCTATCAGACATGGCAAGCCAGATTGATGGAACCTTTGAGGCATCAGGTGGATCTGGGATAGCAAGAGAGTCACGAATACAATCAAATCCTTTGCCATGAGGAAGGCAATACCACCCACCCAGAGTGGAGGATGAAGAGGCAATTCTTCTCAGTTGAAGTTGGATTGTCAAAGGCCAGCAAGACACAAGGGAGAGATGGAAGGCCACCATCTTGGTCTCTCTCTTTTTGTTCCCTATATTAGGCCTAGCCAGCAGAGTGTTATACATCTGTTGATGGTATTAGAACTAAGGATATTTTGGCTTTCAAAATAGGAGGCCCTAGCAGACCATCTTCATAGGGATAGGGTAATGGAGGGGCCAAGGACACAACCTGAAGGTAGATATTTCTCAGCTCTTGTCATAGCTCCTTCGTAGTTTCAGATTGCAAGCCAATGTGATGTAAAACAAGTCGACGAGAAAGAAATATCCTAGGCTCTTGGTTCACGGCAAAAACAAGCAAACAAACACAACACAGAAGTTTCTAGGAAGCTATCCAACTGTGCCTCTCCCTGTTGGGTACTCTTTAGGTGATGCAGCAACTTCAGAGAGTTCCTGTGGCTCTCCCTCACCGCTCAGTGATGTCATTAGGAGAACTGCTCGTGATGTGCACAGTGGTCTAACACACCAGCCCATAAAGGTGGGAAGACAACCAAAGCATCGGGATGTTGGCAGAATGACTGCTGAGGGAACGTGGCCAGCAAGGCACAAGGCCCCCATCTCAAGCACACAGTAGGCATAAAAGAAGGATGCTCAAGAAAGGCCTCTAGAGGAGGTTGTGTTGAGGGAGACTAAGAAACTGCCTGGGGAATGAGTGTTGCACAGAAACAGAACAGGAAAGAAGGGGATGTTAAAAATGAAAAAGATGGTGACTGACAGAGATCAAAGGGTGGGGGGCCAGCAAGACCACTGGAATGACTTGCCTGTAGCAAGTATAATCCGGTTTGTGCCAGTTTCTATAGGTGTGGGGATCAGAGGGCAACTTGTATGGCCAGTTCTCTCCTTCTACTATGTGAGTCCCAATATCAAACTCAAACTCAGCAACAAACATCCTTCCCCGATGAGCCTCCACACAGGCCCCAGCCTCTGGTTTTGAAATGCTCATATCCCCGAGGTAGACAGAAGCAAGAACTAGGGCTTTCCCAGCTATGGTGTTTTGGGGCTGACTTTCTTTCCAGTCCTTGCTGGTAGGCTCCCATCTGCTGGGTGGTCTCCTTCCCACAGCCCTGTGATAGGTTGCCCACACTGCTTCTCCAGATGGAAAGACTGCAAAGCTGTTCTCAGAAGATTGTACAGAACATCTAGACAGACACATGTGAGCCAAACCTGAAGGCCAGCAAAGAACACTCAGCAGGAACTGCCCTTCTCCTCCTGCTCCCCTCCTCCCTCCCTCCCTCCTTCCCACCCATCTGGATATGCATATTGGTTTTGATTGGTGCACTGTCAAGTGACTTCACTCTCTCCTCCACTGGAATGATGGCAGGAAATGCTGTGTACTCTCTCACAACTCAATTTTGTTTTTAAGGCACACTAGGCTACACATGGAGGGATAAAATAGGACTTTTAGGCGAGGCAGGAGTGATCTAAGGAAGGTGGTGGGGCTCTTTTGGCCAGTTTGTGCTGTGGGTGGGTGTGGACATTTCTGCAGCCCAAGGGACTTCAGTGAGGGATGCCCGAAGAGAAAGCAGGCCAGGAGAGCATCTCTGGAGTTCAGGTTGTCCCACCCAGGGGCTGGTGGCTCTTGAGACCACCACAGCGTCTCAGCCCTTGACTATTGGATCTCTACAGCATGATCTACACACTGTACAGTCCCAAAGGCTCCCGATGTTGCAGATAGATCTTGGAGGCAAAACTACCCCACTGACAACATGAGTGTCTTGCTGTTGGAATCTTCCAATAAGAAGCTCTTGTCATCTCAAGGCTGGAAGCACTTCCATGCTGTGAGGAGCATGCCAGTGGACCCACTGACCACCGAGACTCACTCACTGCAAGGCCATGGCACTTGTTCACCCCAGTCCTTCTTTGATCACCTAGAAAGATGGTGACAGGAGGAAAGACTGGAAACACATGGCTCTGTGTCCCCTGTGGGATGCTGTGTGGGAGAAAGAGATAGAGACTTTGGGAGAGCCAGGGCTTCTAGCATTTCTATATCAGGTTCCACCAGGGACAAATTTGGAGAAGATCCCCTGGGAGACCCCCTGTGACTTGGAGAGGAGGAAAGAATTCACAGTAACCAGAGGAATCCTAGCCAACAAGCAGGCAAGTAAATCAAGCCCACATGTGTGCATTGGCGGGCAAGGAACTTTCCATTCTGAGAAAAAAGCTGAAACTCTGCACATTCTGACACATGAAGGAGGGCCTTTGTACCGCTGGCTATGGGCACGTGTCCAGGGCACCAGGGTTCACCTTTTCCTGCTCTTCTGCATGATGGTTACTTTGTCAACTTGACACAATCAAGGATCACTGGGGAGGAGCGTCTCAATGAAGGATTGTCTAGATCGGCTTGGCCTGCGGGCATGTCTAGAGGGCGATTGTCTTGATTATGTTCATTGAAGTGAGAAGACCTGCCCGCTGTGGGTGGCACAATTCCCTGAGCCTCAGTCTTGTACAAAAAAGGTAGAAAGTGAGTTGAACACAGACAGGCATTCACTGGTTTGTTTTTGCTCTTGTGTGAGGATGTGATGTAAACAACTGTTTAAAAGCCTACCTACCCTGACTTCCCTTCAGTGGTGGACTGTGACCTAGAACCATGAGCTAAGATGATCCTGTCCTTCTCTTAAATTGCTTCTGTCAGATGGTGACATTAAATTGCTTTTTAATAGTGACAGAAATGAAACTAGGATAAAGATTGGTACAGAGAAGAGGCATAGTGCTGTGATAAACCCGGCCATGCAGTTGTTAAGCCCTTGAAATTTGGGAGGGGAGAGGAGAGGAACAGTTTGGAACTTTGGGCTAGAAAAGCTGTTGCACGTTGTGAACAGAGCTTCATGGAGTGTTATGTGGGAGCTTGGAAGAGAACACCGAGAGAGACAAGAACAATGGAAGCTCAACTTCTAAGTCTCAGAGGGGAACAAGGACTCAAGGAGGAGGAGGAGATTAGGCCACAGACATTTGTGTGACATTTTGCAGAAGAATCTGGCTGTGTTTTGTCGTGTCCTGAGAGCTTCAGGAGGCTTAAGTTTGAAGATGATCAACTGATTTGTTTGCCAGGGGAAACTTCAAGGCAAGATGGTACTGGGGTGCTGCTGAAGAGGCAGCTGCAACTGTGGTGGGGGAGCTCCCTGTTCTTCCTGGGACAATGTGAAGACATTTTCTCAAGGTGAGCACACAGAAGGTAACGTAGCTGTGCTTCGAGAGGTAAGGGATACAGCTCAACGTGGCCGCAGAACTTGTCAATGGCGTAAGCATTGTCCACAGAGCACTGGGTTTTAAGGCAAAGATAGACGACCGAGGGGATTTGAATAGCTCAGCCAAGGCCAAGTACTGTCCGATAGGGTTGGAGTCCTTGCAAAGAGGCCCCCAAAAGTCAATGTGTGAAACTGCGAGGGTGAACTTTCGGTTGTGATAGAGATCTCAGGATACTGGAGTTGCTAAGATTATGGAATATCAGCTAAGAAGAACTGTAGGTGTGGTGTAGAGATGGATGATATATAAAAGACAGGTTGTATGTGCAGTGGCAGAACTGGGATGGGGCTAACCAAGTCCTCTGGAGCCCAGAAGATTATGCTACAAGCCTATGAGACTGGATATGGAGCTGCAACAGTCAGCGTTTGCTTGTTCACCCCAAGTGCCCTCCCTCATACTTCCTGTCTTAGTGTTCTATTGCTGAGAAGAGACACCATGGCCACAGCCACTCTTAGGAAAGAAAGCATTTAGCTGGGCCTTACTTACAGTTTCAGAGGTTTAATCCATTATTATCAAGGCTGGGAGCATGATGGCGCACAGGCAGACATGGTGCTGGAGAGGGAACTGAGGATTCTACATCTGGATCTGCAGGCAACGGGAAGAGAGAGAGCGACTGGGCCTGGCTTGGGTGATTGAAAAACCCAAAAGCTTACCCTCCATTGCACACTTCCTCCAGCAAGGCCACACCTCCTAATACTTTCAAATAGTGCCACTCCATGGTGACCAAGCACTTAAACCTGAGACTGTAGTAACAGGATGTTTTCTCTGTGCTATTATATGGTAGGAGTGTATAACCTGCTTGTTTAAGTTTGTAAGAGCTCACAGGAAAGAAACTTTGGACTTTCCAAAAATTGAAAGTGTTATTTATTGAGACTTTAAAGATTAGATTGTATTATGGTTATATATTTTAAAGATTTTACATATATATAAGGAAGCATTGAGGACAAGAATTGGAAAGTTATGGCTTAAAATGATATGGTATGTGTTATGTATCGACTTGACAAGCGGTGGAGAACTATGGTTAGTTTTAATTGTTAAGTTAACCTGATGTAGAATCACCTAGGGAGAAGACCTCAATGAGGGTCATCTAAATTACGTTGGTTTATGGGCATGTCTGTGGGGAACTGTATCGGTTACATTAATTGAAGTGGGAGGATCCGCTCGTTGTGGGTGGCACCATTCCCCTGGCTTTGAGGATAAAATAAGGAAAAAACAATCTGAGCAGGGGCATGATCAATCTGCAGGGAAAGGCTCATGAGTCTAAAAGAGAAAACCCAGGCTGAGGGCAGAGCTAAGTGATAGAGTGCTCACCTTTTAAGCCGAGACCTGAAGTTAATCTCCTCCCTGGGGCAAAGGGAAGGGCCCCCTGGTTTGTGCCCATAATCCCAACACTCAGAAATCTGAGGCAGGAAGTTTGCCCCCAAGTTTGGGGGCTGGTTACTTAGTTCCAGGCTACCCTGGGCTTCAGTGCTAGACTGTCTCAAAAAAGCAACCAGAAGCTGTCCCTTTCTTTCCCAGGGAGATCCCCCAGCATGAGGGAGCTGTTACAGGAAGCCCAACTCCCCAGAGCTACTGTTCACCTCTACAAAGGTAGTCATGAGAGACTTCCAGGAGGTTGTGAAGGCCCTTCCTCTCTAGGGCATTTGTCCTCAGCTAAATAACAAGTTAGCAGTCCTGTTCCTCCCAGGGGCCCACCAGTCCTTCCTGTTATCCCGCTTTTATGGCCTCCATAACAGCTCTGAAATGCTAGACATGGGGACGTGAGTTTTGATCCCGGCATTTGGGAGGCAGAGGCAGGCTGATCTTTGTGAGTTTGAGTCCAACTGGTCTAAGAGTGAGTTCCAGGAATACGGAGAGAGACCCTGTCTCAAAACAAAAACAAACAAAAGCAAATAAATAAAAAAATAGGAACAAATGTCTCTGGAGCTAGCCAAGTTGTTCTGTACCTGGCCTTTACACACATCACCCATTCTACCTCGGACATTATTCCTCATTGCTCAGGTCTCAGCCTCCTCAGAGGTGACTCCAGCCACGTTCTCAGCAGATCTCAGCAGACCCTGGCACCTTATCTCTTTACGTTTATCTCTTGAAAGGCATAAGCTGGCCTGGCCTGCTCATCTTCCCGATACCACATTTAGCAGCTCTGTATAAACATATGTCTGCGGACTGAGGATGGATGAGGCTCTGGTGTTTTTCTAGAAGGTTCTGGCAGTAAGTGAGCCTGTCATTCCCACTGCCCTTGGAAACCAGCATTCCACAGAGCACTGGTCATAGGTCTGGATGCTTTCACCTTTTCCTCCATGGACAACTGCATGGTGAGTTGTGTCTCCAGCACAAGCTTGTGTCGTTGTTGACTCTGACTTCTGCAACATCCACACATCTACCCTGGGGGACTCGTCTTCTTCCAGTGAGCAGTGTAGTCAAGTGTGGGGTGGCTACCAACATAGTCAGGAATGCATATGTGAGACCATGATCAGTTCTGGACCAGAGATATGAAGTCTGAGTGTGTGGCTCCGCTCAAAGGCGGCAGGGGAGGCTCCGTTCTGCCTCAGCCAGTCTCTAGTGGCTTTCAGCATCCCTTGGCTGGTGGATGCATTACTCTAGTCTCTGTTCTGTCATCGCAAGACTCTATGTTTTAAATTCTCTTCTCTTCTCACAAAGATCTTGCTTTACTGGATATTGAGGCCTCCTAACTTCAGGATTATCTGAAAATCCTTAATTAACTACATCTGCCAAGAACCTATTTCCAAATAAGGTTATCGCATTAGTTAACTTCTCTATTTGCTAGGACAAACACCTGACCATGCAACTTAAAGAAGGGAGGGATGTCTCCGCTCATGGTTCGAGGGTGCAACCCCTCCCGCTGCAGAAGGGACAGAAGCAGGACCCGAGGCAGCTGGACACACTCTACCCACCATTGCAAAGCAGAGAGAGGTCAGACTGATGTTCAGTTTACTTCCTCCTCTTTATCCAGGAGCGAAGCCCACAGAGTGGTGCTGGGTGGATTCAGGGTATTCAGGGTGGATCTTCTTACCTCAGTTAAACCTTTCTGGAAACATCTGCCATAATAAGAGTGTGCTTCCCAGGAAGTACTAAGCACCATCGTGTTGACAATGAAGATGGGTCATGGCAGGTACCTCGTGAGGCTCTGCTGGGCTGACCTTACCCTGACTGGGGTAGGCTCCCCAGCCCGTAGCCTGGGGTCTGCAGAACAGCGACACATTGTTCTCTCTTCTTGCAGGGCCAGACAGAGGTGAGGTCACCTTGGAGTCCCTACCCATCATCCATGTTTCCACTTCATTTTTCATGTGTATGTGTGTTTTTAAAATCTGTTTTATTTCCTAAACGTCTCACCAGGGCCAGGATAATGTCTTTAGGGTTTTGTAATACTCGCTACTGGCTGACAGCGGATCCATTGTCCCTGGCTGGTGGCCCTTGGGGAGATGTAGGTTTCTTTCATTTTGGGGCCTGAGGCTGGTCTCAGCTGCCCTCAAATCAGGCTTTGGCTGAAAAGTGGGCTGTGGAATGGACCCCGGGAGAGTCATAAAGCTTGGGCAGGAGTGAGGCATGATTTGAATGCTCACATTTGAATGGGATGGTCTGCAGCCTAGGAAAGATCAACATCTCCTCTACTTTCAGGGTCTAGCTGGCTGCGAGCTCCAAAATAGGGATTCTATAAAGCAAGCCTTTCAACCTTGGCAGGGGCGCGGTGACTCACGGCCTACCTGTGCTCTAGTGCATTTCAGGCTCTGTTCCTATGATACTCCACACACACAGAGGAGCATAATGGGAAACCTTAATCCAGGGGGAGGAGTGACTGGGGCCTTGGGACACACAGGGATTCAGGCAAGGGCAAGAAGTTCAGTTGAGCAATGTCTGGCAGGGAGGCGCTTCCCTCCCCGCTCCAGCACCACCAGAGTTCAGAACACTTCACTTGGAGGATCATGACAACTCTCCCCTGCTCCCCTGCACCCTCATGCTTCTCACAGGAAGTGGGAACCTCTGCACACAGGTGATGGATTGGCACAGGTACAGGACAACCAATGGCCCAGCGGTGACTGGCTTATCCGGAATGGCTGTAACCTTCATCCCATAAACAGACCGTGTGCTACCTAGATCCTCACTCGGCCTGCTTTGAGTCTTCCATCCTTGGGCTTGAGAAATGAATTGCTGAGTCACATACAACTACATTTTCCAGCTACATTGGATATGGGCCTCTCTGCACCCCTGCTCAATACTAGTGGATCTCCACCCCATCCCCTGCTGGCAAACCCTCCTTCTTTACTTCTGTAAGAGTCTGTGGGAGATGTCTATCTACAAACCTCTATCCTTTGAAAGCCACACGCCACACTTGAGATCAAAACAGCTTCCTTCACCCAGACCGAGAGGTCTGTGACACAGTGGGAGAGCCTTTGAAGCAGACAGCTCGCCACATGGGGAACAAGGGTATCCAGCAACAGAGAACAAACAGAACCAAAGCCTGGTGTTTCCAGATAGGTTTCAGAACTCGTCAGGAAAAGGCATGATTGCAGCTCTAAATGTCTGCAGAAGCATAATGCCTGCCACCCAGGGATGCTCATTCTCGGGGGAGAGGGGCAGAAAGACGGCTCGGTAGATGAAGGCTCTTGCTGCCCAGTAAACCATACCAGGTTCATGACCTGTGTTCAGTTTCTGGAAGCAGAAGGACTGATTGACTGAATAAAATTGCCCTCAAACCTCTGCACACAGACCATGGCAAGTATTCTCCTCCCACAATAATCATGAACAGTTTTAAAGCAGGGCTGGAGAGACAGAACAATGATTAGGAGTGTTTGTTGCTCTTGCAGAAAACTGGAGTTAGGTTCCTAAAACCCCTGCCGTGTAGTTCACAATTGCTTGTAACTCCAGTTCAAAGAGACATCTTTTCTGGGTTCTGTGGTACCCACTCCTCTCTCTCTCTCTCTCTCTCTCTCTCTCTCTCTCTCTCTCTCTCTCTCTC